>SEYY01018437.1:35000-37500 GCA_009176605.1 Armadillidium nasatum | reverse complement strand
AGAGAGAGAGAGAGAGAGAGAGATCAAATATCGTGCGCCAATTGCTGTGTCGGACACGTGTTTCTACAATTTTACACATTTACAAATATTCAATATATATATATATATATATATATATATATATATATATATATATATATATATATATATATATATATATATATATATATATATATATATATATATATATATATATATATATATATATATATATATAAGTATAAATACCACATAATCTGTGGAATAAAATTTTACAATATATATACTGCTATTCAGGATTCGAACCCTGACCTCTAAGATAGTAAGACAATGCGCTAACCACCACACCACGACGGTACAAGAAGGAATCCCATTGGAAATGCTCATGATCAACCGCCATGACTACAATCCCAAAGGATCCCTCGGGTGTAGGGTAGCGGGTCAGTTCTATTTATATACGTATTGATTATGATATATATATATATATATATATATATATATATATATATATATATATATATATATATATATATATATATATATATATATATATATATATATATATATATATATATATATATATATATATATATATATATATATATATATATATATATATATATATATATATATATATATATATATATATATATATATATATATATATATATATATATATATATATATATATATATTATATATATATATATATATATATATATATATATATATATATATATATATATATATATATATATATATATATATATATATATATATATATATATATATATATATATAAGCTTTAAATATTGTCTGCAAAATTATCTACGGATATTAAATTCAAGGTCACTCAAATAATTTTTAAATTTAAATATAGCGATATAACTAATTTATAATTAACGGTAGCTTAGTAATGATATATTCTTAAATTTAATATTGTTGTTAACTGTGAAAGGAAAAAAGAATAAGAGAGAAAAACTTTTAGATCTGTGTGATCTCTCTACACAAATCGTGGGATTACAAGGAAATGTTATAAAGTCAAAAAAAAGTGATTTCGAGATAAACCAATTTTAAAGTTTGAAAACATTCTTTTTATAATTGACTTAAGAATTTGTGACGATTTAATTCCTTCTTTTAAAGTTTAAAAATATTCTGTGTGTGAAAATATTTGTGACGATTTCATTGCTAAGGAATTATAAAGAGTAGGACTCAGTTCGTTTACCCTGTGCATAGAGTACAATATGTTGTACTTACTACCATTGATAATTTATTATTTACATTTTTGGGGTTCATACCTTTTCCTTGTAAGCCCACGATACTTCTTTTGATAAGAATATGTTTTCTTTTTGACTCTTTTAAGAGCCCTTAAGAGTATATTTGAAGAAAAAAAATTCCTAACATCATAATATTTCTCTTATAAATTATTATTTTTTTCTTTTTTTCTGTTCTTATTTACAGTTTTTCACTTAAAAGAAAATAGAAAAAAAAGACTGAAAAAAATAAACTATTCCCTTTTAATATTTTTAACCTAATTAAGACTAAACAAACCTAAATAAATCTACATCTACATCTACAATAAATGTATATTAAATATTTTAATTATTTTAGAAACCATGCCACCCCCCTTCACTTCTCAAGAATAATAGATTTATAAGAATATTTAAAGATGTGAAATTATATATTAAATTTTATATTTTAGTTATTTTTTTTTTAACATCAACATTAATACAATCAATAACATTTTAAGCCATCCATTTTGAAGTCAGTCTTTATATTATGGATAAAGCCTCCTTCTACAAAGGTGGATAGAGAAACAAATTTTGATCAACTTAAAAGCCTAAAGAAAACGGCTATAAAACTTTGAGAACCTTTATAAATGATCAAATTCATATATATATATATATATATATATATATATATATATATATATATATATATATATATATATATATATATATATATATATATATATATATATATATATATATATATATATATATATATATATATATATATATATATATATATATATATATATATATATATATATATATATATATATATATATATATATATATATATATATATATATATATATATATATATATATATATATATATATACACAGTGTGATTCAAAATTATGGTAAAAATTTTTGGTAACTGATAAGACAGGCAAAAATAAAGGTAAAAGTTCCTATAAAAGTATGACGTAATGTGCTTAGTTTTCCGTCTGGCTGTCTGTATGTGTTTGTTACTAAATATTTTGTATCTACGAAAGCAAGTAAGTTACAAACTCTAAATTTAAAAATGGCGGACGTTAAAAGTATTTGAGGTACGAATAACTCATTCGGAATAGCAGGTGTAAATAAACATATTATTATTGTATGATAAGTTTAATTTTGTACAACATAAACATACTGTATCTAAAGCACCTACAAATGATATCAAAAGACTAAAGATGATGTTGAAAATGACCTCCGTTGTTCCCAATGCACGAGTCCAGGCGTCTTCTCATC
>SEYY01018437.1:12500-15000 GCA_009176605.1 Armadillidium nasatum | reverse complement strand
TTGGTGTTTCTTTTTCTCGTGATCTTTCTTGGAAAGATCACATTACTTCTCTTTCTAAACAAGCTTCTAAGAGGTTGGGTGTTCTGAGGCGCCTTCAGAATTACTTCACGCCACCCCAGTTGCTTGCTCTGTATAGGGGTGTTGTTCGTCCCTGTATGGAGTATGCTTCGCACATCTGGGGTGGTTCCACACATACAGCTCTCTTAGAGAAGGTGGAGTCAAGGGCATTTCGTCTCATCAACTCTCCTACTCTTACTAACTCTCTTCAATCTCTTTCTGCCCGTCGAATTGTTGCGTCACTCTCTCTTTACTATCGCTATTACAACAGACACTGCTCTTCTGAACTCTCTCGTCGCATACCTCCTCCATTGAGAAGGGCTCGTGCGACTCGACTTTCTACACATTCTCATCCTTTCTCTGTCCAACTCTCCGACCCCAGACTTAACCGCTATGCTCAATCTTACATATACTCTACTGGTAAAGTCTGGAACACACTCCCTTCATCTGTTTTCCCAACTTCCTTTGACTTGCATACTTTCAAACGCCGTGTATCTGGACATGTCGGCCACCATCGACCATGATTATAGACCTTTCCCAACTCCGGTGGAATTTGGTAGGCCTCCTGGCCTTTGCCCACCGGAGGAGACATAAAAAAAATATAATATATATATATATATATATATATATATATATATATATATATATATATATATATATATATATATATATATATATATATATATATATATATATATATATATATATATATATATATATATATATATATATATATATATATATATATATAATTATATATTTCATGAATTAACAGCAATTAAAACGCATTTTAATAAATATTTAATTTTTTTTTTTTTTTTTTTTTTTTTTTTTTTTTTTTTTTTTTTATTATTTTAATTATTTTCTATTAATTTTTAATTAAAATCAAGATTGGTTTCTATTTTTTCTTTTTTTTTCAAAGCATATATATATATATATATATATATATATATATATATATATATATATATATATATATATATATATATATATATATATATAATATATAATATAATATATATAATATAATAACAATAATAATAATAATAATAATATAATAATAATAATAATAATAATAATAATAATAATAAATAATTCATTATGAACCTTCAATATGTCATATGTCTTTTTGACAGTATAAGATATTACCTTCCCTGAGAGATTAATTGATAAAAGTCTGTTATGGTCAGCAAATTCTCAGTAAATTAAAAAATTTTATTTATAAAGGACATAGTAGATTGGTAGTGTAAAAGGAGCCAATTCACGACGCTACGTTTCTGCAGAATAAAGTGTGACGCTTGTGAAATAGACAATAACCTTCATAGGAATGTTGCCTGTGATGATTCTGCTTGACAGCATATTATTTTGCGTTAAATTTCAAATTGCGTAACGTTTCGGTTACATATTTGATGTACAATTGTCTAAGTTTCACCCTAACTCGAAAACTAAGATTTTTACGATCGCTGTTTTATAATTCCATTTTTATCATTTATAACAGTGAAAAAAAAAAAAAAAAAAAATAAAATTTGTCTACTCATATTATATATAATATATATATATATATATATATATATATATATATATATATATATATATATATATATATATATATATATATATATATATATATATATATATATATATATATATATATATATATATATATATATATATATATATATATATATATATATATATATATATATATATATATATATATAATATATATATATATATATATATAATATATATAAACTGTAGTCATTAAAACAATAGTTTGCTTACACTTCCATAGTCTTAATCTTGAAAAGATTTACTTTTTATTTAAGGTTGAACGAGTCTCAAAGAATAAAAGAAATTTTAAAATACAAATGAATAAAAACAAACAAGAAAAAAAAAAAGATTATTAAAATATCTCTTTTGCCCTTTACAAAATATTAAAAATATAGTATATATATATATATATATATATATATATATATATATATATATATATATATATATATATATATATATATATATATATATATATATATATATATATATATATATATATATATATATATACATATATATATATATATATATATATATATATATATATATATATATATATATATATATATATATATATATATATATATATATATATATATATATATATATATATATAAGAAAAAATTGTTGAGAGTACGAGAGCAAACATTTTTATTAGTTTATGGCAACGCTTCGACCAACTGCAAGGGTCATTTTCTGGATTTCTGTTGTGAGGAATTGAAAAGGAATTTAACAATTAATAAACAGACTTTTAAGGAACTACTAATCCTGGCTTCACTAACTCCTCCTTCTTGTTTAATGAAACTATCAGTAGATTGATGGAGTAGCCATGGGATCTCCATTAGCACCAACCCTAGCCAATCTTTTTTAAAATTTTATTAAAGAC
>SEYY01018436.1:100000-146285 GCA_009176605.1 Armadillidium nasatum | reverse complement strand
CAAATTGCAAGTCAATAGGGAAAAGATATTAGATTTCAGAAATGGAGATTTTAGCAAATTCCGAGCAATGCTCAATGAAATTGACTGGGATAAGGAGTTTAATGGTCAAAATTGTTTCATCATGTGGGAATACTTCAAGCAAATATTGGCTACCATTCAGTCTGTGTGTTTTAAAGATAAATCCATTAGGGTGGCAAATAGAAAACCTAATTGGTGGAGTAGAGAGATAAAAGAGAAAATCAGTGAAAAGCGTAGATGTTTTAAAATATTCAAAGGCAGGAGCAGGGGTGAAGATTTGGAACATTATAAGAGAATTAGGAATGAACTTAACCAATCAATAAGAAGAGCAAAGAGAATGGCAGAAATTAATTTGGCAAGGAACAGTAATAAAGACCTGAAAAAGTTTTTTAGCTTTTATAAATTTAAAAGCAAGGATAAGAAAATTGGCCCAATTAAAATTGATGGAAATTTAGTAAGTTCAGATAAGGAATTGGTTAACATTTTCAATGCTTATTTTGCATCAGTGTTTACTGAGGAAAAGTTGGATAGCAGTTTAGAGACTAATAGCTCTAGTATACATGTAATGAATAGGTGTGCAGCATTTGAAATTGAGTTAAATGAAATTAAATCTTTACTAGAACATATTGACCCAAATAAGGCAGCGGGTCCGGATGGTGTGTATGGTAGAATTCTAAAAGAGGGGAGTAACAGTATTGCAAAGGCACTGTATTTGATTTTTAAGCGATCTATTGCTTTTGGAGAGGTACCTGAGGACTGGAAAACGGCATATGTGGTGCCCATTTTTAAAAAAGGTAGTAAGGAAGATTTAGGGAACTATAGGCCAGTTAGTTTAACATCTCTGGTTGTGAAAATTTTGGAAAAGTTACTGAAAA
This sequence comes from Armadillidium nasatum, assembly GCA_009176605.1. NCBI lineage: Eukaryota > Metazoa > Arthropoda > Malacostraca > Isopoda > Armadillidiidae > Armadillidium > Armadillidium nasatum. Next base: position 145,392 of record SEYY01018436.1, on the reverse strand, counting down.
GTCATATAGAGAAGCACTTAGATGATAACAAGATACTATATAACTCCCAGCATGGCTTTAGAAAGGGTAGATCATGTCAGACAAATCTACTAGAATTTATGGAATATATTACTGAATGTATAGACAGGGGTGATCCAGTTGATGTCATATATTTAGACTTTAGCAAAGCTTTTGATAAGGTACCCCATGTTAGGCTGATGCAAAAGTTGTCGCAGTATGGTATAGATGGAATGGTACACAATTGGATTAAAGAGTGGTTAAAGAACAGAAGGCAGTGTGTATTACTTAATGGTAATAAGTCATTATGGGAAACGGTGAAGAGTGGGGTCCCACAGGGTTCTGTGCTGGGACCACTTTTGTTCCTTATATATATAAATGATTTAGACAAAGGTCTTAAATGTAAGGTTTCTAAGTTTGCAGATGATACCAAAGTGGTTACCTCAGTAAGGAATAATGATGGATGCATAAAGCTTCAAGGTGATCTAGATAGGCTTCTTGGTTGGGCAGAGAGGTGGCAAATGAACTTTAATAGTAAAAAATGTAAAGTTCTTCATGTAGGTTACTCAAATGAAGGATTTAATTATGAAATGAATGGGGAGTGGCTTGAGACTGTGGACCAAGAAAAGGATTTAGGTGTGATTATTAGCAGTAATCTGAAGGTGGGTGATCAATGTTTGGAAGCAAGGAATAGAGCTAATAAGATGTTAGGTATAATTAATCGCAATGTAGTTTACAAGAGCAAAGAGGTTATAAGCAAGCTATATAATAGCTATGTTAGGCCAGCATTAGAGTATTGTGCACAGGTTTGGGCTCCTCATTTAAGAAAAGACATAGATATGCTGGAGAGAGTACAACGTCGAGCAACAAGGATGATTTCTGGCTTTGAAAATAAGAGCTATGAAGAGAGGTTGAAGGAGTTAGGAATGTTCTCAGTTGAAAGGAGATTTCTCAGAGGGGATATGATACAAGTTTACAAAATATTTGCATCTGACAGTAATACAGAGATTGAAAAATACTTTATAGTGGACCGTGGAAGAGTAACTAGAGGACATGATAAGAAAATTAAAAAGAAGCCATGCCATCTCGATCTAAGAAAATACTCTTTCAGTAATAGAGTTGTTAATTTTTGGAATGACTTGCCACAAGAGATTGTTGACTGTGATTCTCTTGTCAAATTTAAAAGGGGGCTAGATAGATTTATGGATGGTTTAGGTATTATATAATATAACTTGACTAAGCCAAATTGGTGGGTATATATGAATTTTTAGATCAACAGATCAACCTATGACTAAGCCTAATGGCAGTTTTTTTGTAGTGGGTGATGGTTCATTGAATGTTGCATGTGTAGTTGGGCTTGGTTTTGCTTTTATCTTTGCATGAATGAACTGATAACTAGGGAAGGATAGACCTAGTCTTTTGTGCATGTATTAGTATTGTTATTGTTATCATTATTATTTGTTTGGACTGGGACAGTCTCGATAGGCCCTTGTGGCTTCTAACTGTCTCTATTTTCCTATGTCCTATGTTCCTATGTACTGCTACTATCATTTTTCAACAAAGCATCCTTCCTTATCTTCCAAATATACCAGAGAGGATTCTTACAGACAATGGTCATGAGTTCATAGGACCTGAATTTGAAGAAATGCTACAGAGCAACAACATCAAACATGTCTTAACCACTATGTCTTAATCAAACTATCATTAAGTACCTCAGAATGACCATAACCACTTATCAAAAGTGAGACACTGAACTTCATAGAATTGCTCTTATTTACAACCACACAGAGCACTCTTAATTGAACCTATCTCCTTGCAAATACATACTCAAAGAACAACATACTTAGGCTTATCATGGCCAAAGGATGAGCTGTATGGAATTCTGGTCATTGTCATTATGAACCATATCAAGGCCACCAGATGGTCAGGCTGAAAATCCACCTTCCAGGCAATTTAGTGAAAAACAAATTTAAACTTCTTTATTATGGTCCTAACAAAGTTATCCATGTAAATCCGAATATGGTAACTTATGTAATCTAATCTCAAGAGAGAAAACAATTTAGAGTACACCATCGACAATTAAGAAAGTGAAACCTTCCACCCTTGTAATTGTAAAATAATGCATTATTCTGGAAATTAGCCATAGATCTTCAAAAGGAAGAACAAGATTATATTCCTGAAAACTCCCTAGTTTTATTACCACCTCCAGCAGAAAATGTTGCTGAAATTCGCATTGTAGTTGATCAAGATTTCAAAGGATTTACCCTCTCAAATGATGGTTGAATCAAATGTTTGGAGATCTTAGGAGAAATTAGAAGTATCCACCAGGAGCTCATGAGTTTAGTGGATCCCCTACACAGCATCTCTCCAATTATGGGTGTTGAGACACAGTTGGAGAGGAATATGATAATGTTGAATACTACACCAAAAAGTACTGGAATGATTGAGGAGCCTATCAACAAAACCAATTTCTCAGGATTTCCATCAAGCGATGAGAACTACAGCGAACCAGAAGACTGTCACCTGTGATAATGAACTGCCTCTTACCCGATCAAGAGATGTTGTTCAAGAATTGCCATATATTCAATCTTACATTCTTGAAAGGAAAAGGAAATGTGTTTAAACAAACTAGTTACTGCATTGTTGACCCAACAACGGGTAGTGAGGAATGACAAGGTGTGTGTTAATTATTCTATTCTTCAAGAAGCATTTGTTAGAAATTTTTATAATTATCATTTTTATAATAATTTTTCAAGTATTAACTTGACCCACTCCAAATAAAATAAGAAGGAAACAAATCAATATAAGAGCTTCTTTACAGCATTTCAAGATGTCTACAGTCATATAGAAGACCCCTTTTCCTGTATTATATAATCCTCAGACCTTTGAGTAAGTGACACATTTGTGTTAATATTTATTGTTTTATAATTTGTTAGCTTATGATATCTTAAAGATAAGGAAACGTTTTAACTCTGTCCCTATTACAGGAACAAGCCCCAGAACCTATTCAGGAAACCTTCTGGACTAAGAAACATCTCTGTGACGGAAGAACTATCCTTCTTATGTGGACAACTTGTGTTATTAACTTTTATTAGGCATATTTTATGTTATTACACATTAACTTCAACCTTTATTTGTAAATTGTTTTTTTTTGGTAGAATTTTTTTTTGGTCACCAGTGAAAATGGTTTCATTTTATGTACAAATTTTTGCACCTCACCTTACGCATTCATTTTAGTATTAGTTATTCCATCTGGCATGAGTGGTGGTTGTATGGAGAGTGTGTGAAATGTATGGTGGAATAGCTAAATAACACACTTGACTCTTTTGCCCTGAAACAATTCACCAATTGAACCACTTAAATGTATAAGCCATTAATATGAGTAAATAATTTAAATTTTCCTTATTGCATTAACATATTTTGTAAAGAGTTTTACTAATATTTATTTATTTTTTTAAATTACACTGTCTTTTATAAACCTCCCTCCACCCCCCCCCCCCATTTGTTTGTGTATTTTTTATTTTTTTTCAAAAACACTTGCATCAGTTTTCATGGTAAGCATTCATTAGTTTTTCTTGCACTTATTAACTGCTGCTAGCCTTACCCAGTTGGCTGTTGCTTGGTATTTATCATTCCAGTTTCTGGTGGAGTGGGAAATAGTCGCAGTGGAAACATCAGTCCTTTTTTGTCTTCCTTGTCTGGTGGTGGTATTTCTTCATAAAGTGTGTTTCTTAATCAATGAGACAATTTTGCTGAACTCACCTAAAAGGTAAGCAACTGAGAAAGTCCCCTTTCTCTTTTTTCCTTTTCTAGTGAATTTTCAGGCCAGTGGTGCCTTCCCACCATAACAATAAATGTTAAGGGTGTACTGAAATGTTCAGTTTTTATGAACTTTCATTTAACTATATAGAAATGCAAAAACAAAAATATATATATATATATATATATATATATATATATATATATATATATATATATATATATATATTATATATATATTATATATATATAAACTAAACCTGGCAAAGACCCATCAAACCCCTCCTCATATCGCCCAATCTCCCTCCTATCCACTATCTTGAAGCTACTTGAAAAACTAATACTAATTTCTATCCTCCAATTCATCCCACAACAAAGCTTCCAACACGGTTTCAAACACAACCACTCCACCACCACAGCTCTCACCATCATCCAACCAATTTTAAACGGACTAAACCATAAACCAAACCACAAACTATATTAATAGCAATAGATATAAGCAAAGCCTTTGATACTGTCCCAAGACACAATCTAATCCATAAAATCCTCCAATCCAACATCCCAACAAACATCAAGAAATGGTTAGCCAACTTCCTCTCAGGAAGAACCACCCAAATACAACAAAACGGCCAAAAATCTCGGACCATAAACATAAGAAACGGAGTACCCCAGGGAGCCATACTATCCCCCACACTTTTTAACCTATACACAGCAGACCTCCCTCAACCCAAAACAACACACACTCACTTTACCTCTTACGCCGACGACATAACTATTGCCACCACCTACCAAAATCTCGATACCGCAACAACCATCACACAAAACTACTTAACACAAATCTAAACATGGCTGACAAAAAACTGGATGACGGCATCCCCAAACAAATCCTCCATAACCCTCATAACATCAGACAAACACCTATCCAACACCCACCACAAATTCTCTCCTAAACAACACTCCCATACCCCTCAACAAAAATCCAAAAGATTCTCGCCCAACCTTGACCCTCACCTCACCTTCACCAAAGCACAATCAAAATACCACCTCAGCTGCAAACAGAAAACTCAACATCCTCAAAACAGTGGCCAACACAGACATAAACAACAACATACAAACCTCTATTGCCATCTACAAACAATTTATACGCCCCACCATCAACTATGCCTCCCCTGTCTGGCACCCAATGCTCTCCAATCAAAACTTAATGAAACTCCAAATAACACAAAATAGAGCCCTCCGCAAAATTACCGGCTGCACACCCACAACCCCCCTCAATAATACCTACATAATGAAACCAAAATACTACCTATAAAAAACCACCTCGAAATGATAGGCACTCAATTTTACGCAAAAACCCGCCTACCCACACACCCATGCCACAACACCCTCCTCCATCCTACCAATCACAGACTAAAACAACCGCCATCATCCACTGGTACCTTATACAAACAAATCCTAAATCACATCCCCCCACCCCACCCCAATACCCAAACATATTCACACTCAACTAACGCATTCCTACTTGATAAACAGACCACCAAACAACATCCTTAACACCCCCCATTCCCGAAATTAACCCCGACTTCAGCAACCTCCCAAGACACTCACAAATCTCATTAGCAAGATTGAGATGTGGGCACCACCCTAACTTACAACAATACAAACACAAATACAATATATATCAGACAACATTACCCACGTTTACCAAATGCGGAGAGGCCCGGAGACCGCGAAACACTTTCTATTACACTGTCCTTCCATTTCTCGCCCCAGAATCTCCTGGGGAATCACTTCCTTGGAAGATCTCTGGACGAGACCAACTGCGGCGAGCGGCTTCATTAGCGAAGTGTGGCCACCTCAGCATGGGGTGGTCAGGGGGTGAGAAGGTAAAAAAAAAATATATATTATATATATATATATATAATATATATATATATATATTATATATATATATATATATATATATATATATATATATATATATATATATCAGAACCACACCGTAACAAGTACAAAAATGTAAATTTTTAGTTATGTACGGCTAATGGTAGTGTAGAACTGTATCTACTCGATGCTATAGAGAAACAACTCAAACTTTGAAAAACAACCAGTAGAAAAGTATTATGTTTATGGTATTCTTATTGGTATTCTTATGTTAACAGAATTTTTAAAATGTAATTATCTCAAAACTCTAAATTTTGACTTGTTACAGTATGGTACTGGGGTATCGATATATTTAATTAAACTTCCCCATTTTTCTCACTTTTGTGAGGTGGTATCCGCCATAATTCCTTCACACACATACATACACACCTCACCTTTCACCTTCTCCCTCACTACCACCCTCCATCTCCCTCTGTTCCCTGCAACTCTCCTGCCCTCTTCCAAACTCAAACCCCTTCCACCCAAAATCTCCCTCACTCCATCCATCTACACTTTTGCCTTCCTTTCCCTCTACCTCCCTCAACGTCAGATTTAAGCATTTTGCACACCATCCTGTCTTCACTCATTCTATGCATTGCTCAAACCACCTTAGTATACCCTTAACTGCTCTATCAACCATTCCCCTTCTCCATCCACATATCTCCCTTATTCTATCATTTCTGATTCTATCTACCTTTCTCAAACCACATATTGCTCTCAATCCCTTCATTCCAAATACTTTCAATCTTTTCCCCACCTGAGCATTCATCATCCATGTTTCACATCCATACATTACAGATGGCAAACACATATACTCAAACATTCATACCTTAATTTCCTTTGATGTTTTCCCTTTCTTCCACACTTTCCTTAATCCCACCCAATTTCATTCCTTCCACCACTCTATTCTTTATTTCCTTTTCTATTTTCCCTTTTCTATCGACCAACATTCTCAAATATGTGAATTCTTTTACCTCCTCCAATCTCTCCTTCCCCACTTCTACGCTCCCTAGTTCCTCCCCTCTCACAACCACCTCATAACCTCCAATCCTCATTACTTTACTTTTTGCTGGATTTATCCCTAATCCTTTGATTCCACATTTTCCCACAAATTCTCTCACCAACATAATCAACTTTTCCCCAGAAGTTGCCACAAACACCGCATCATTAGAAAACAGTACATTTACCTCCCACTCACCCTTCCAACTTTCTCCAAATCTATAAAGCATGCATACCCCTCTTTACCTTTTTCATGCAATCATCTCACCAATCATCCTTAGGGTAAACACCTTGTCCACACATCCCCTACCTTCTCTAAAACCCTCTTGCTCCTATATATTATATAAACCGACAAACCCCAGGCAAAAAATCAGGGAAAACTGGGGTTTGTCAGCCGGGGTTAAAATGGCAGTCCAGTTTCAAATTTTTTTTTTTAATTTTCAGCCAATTCTGCTGAAATTTTCAGTGTATATAGATTTTTTTACCGGTAAGAAAAGTCCATTTCTAGCGTTTTTCCGAGTCTATTACGGTTCAAAAGTTTTTTTTGTGAGGGGGAAAATTGACCCTTTTTCAAAAGAATAGCAGGTCCAAACCCCGTTTTGGAATTAGCTGAAAGTTGGACTATTTATTCAAAATTCTATGGGCTACAAAAGCTTTTAATAGACTTTTGTTCCCAGAGTTATAGAAAAAATCAGCCAAAAACTGACCAACTATCAAAAAAAAAATTTTTTTTTTTTTTACAAATCCACCTTTTCAGACAAAAATGTTTTTTTAAAAAATACAACTATAACATTTCTTATTTTTAGTGGATGTATAGAGGAGGGGTGGGGCTACAAATTCCTCTATATACTTTATTTGATGTGATTTGTTGGTTTCGAGATATAACCTTCTAAAAGGTCCATTTTTGACCAAATTTCAAAAATTCCCAAAGTTTGAGAGGCTATATCTCACTTCAAACAAATAGCATTTAATAATGCGCTAAATAAATGTTGTTGCCCTGTCCCTCCTCTAAACAATATCCACAAATAAAAAAATTAGTAAGCAGCATTTTTTTTTAAATAATTTTTTCCTCCAGAAGGGTACAATTTTTGCAAAAAAAATTTCAAGTGCTCATAAGTTTTTCCTAGACGTGATATCAAAAATCTATTCCCACCAATGCAAGAATTTGGGGCTTAGATTATTCAGTTATATTTTCAGCTCATGTGGACCAGTGGTTTGACCCAGTTATTCATTTTTTTTTTTCAACTTTGGGCCCAAATAACTTTCAAACCATTATAAACCCCCAAAAAATGATTGAAATCAACTTAGAACTTTGGGAAAAATTGCATTTACCCTGAAAATTTCGGCTCAATCAGTCAAACAATAAAAAAAAATTCAAAAAATATAAGAAAATTAAAAAATTTTCTTTTCTATTTCTTTTAACCGCTCCTTTTCTGCTAGTGAATGTTCATCTTTGTGTTTTAATTTTAGATACTCCATAAAGATTTGGTTGAAAATTTTTTACTTGTGGCAGCCGGAGGTCCTCTTCTAATTTTCCGACTGCAGATGTTACATTTAGCTATTTCGAGCATATCCTGAAACATTTTATAGTACTCCAATACTGCTAATCTTTTAGCCAACATTGACTGAAAGTATAAACAAAATAATACTTTTGAAATAATGTAACTAAATGATACAAGTTTGATACAAAGCAATAAAATAACAATGATATGTATAAATACAGGTTAAATTGATAATTTTATATTTTACATTTTTCAAAGTTTACCTTAGGGTCTTACCTAAGTAAACCTGTTGAATCACTATAATGAATTAGAAATTTATTTATTATTTTTAATTTTTGTACTTTTTTTTAAACTTTTACAATACAAAACTGTAATTTTCTGAAAATTTTTCGGAGAAAATGAATATAATCATTAATTTAAGTTAATGTTGGCTATTCTACTCCTTCCTTACAATTAAATAAACCTCAATTAAATTTATATCTAATTTTCTTAACCTAAAATTTCAGTGCTTTTGACCTCTTTACAAATTTTAGGCAACCCCCCAGCCTGGCCCAAATTCCCCAATATATATATATATATATATATATATATATATATATATATATATATATATATATATATATATATATATATATATATATATATATATATATATATATATATATTATATATATATATAATATATATATATTATTAAAAAAAAAAAAATTTGGTATCAGTATCAGTTATATTTTATTGATACCTGAAGGTCCAATACTGATATTAATATGTGAAGGTTTTATACTGATACCGATACCTAAAAATTGGTATTAATTCAATCTGACACAATACCTTTCTATTTTTTATTATATTGAAAATATTAAGTTAAAATATGCTGAAATGCATTCTACACATGCTTACTTTTCTGTCATGGAAGAATAATATAAATACATAATAAAAAGAAAAAAAATTAATACTATTTATGCTGCAAAAACAAAATCAACTGTCTTTTAAACTGTCCTATACTTTCTTTTCAAATAAACATCTAGCAACAACATTCTATGACATCTCCATTTTCCATACTTAAAAGAGAAAATGGAATTAAAAGTAAAAGAGAAAATGGAATTAAATGGTGAACTATATATATATATATATATATATATATATATATATATATATATATATATATATATATATATATATATATATATATATATATATATATATATATATATATATATATATATTCTAAATACAAATACACCATTTTCCCTCCTATTGGTAACTCTGACCATAATCTTATAGCTCTTAGTTATAATGCTTTCTCTCCAACAGCTCCACCATGCCCTAAACGTACTTTCTGGCACTTTAATCGGGCTAATTGGTGGGAAATGAGCCGCTTCTTTGCTAACTATCATTGGAGTGAATCTTGCTTTGTCTCGGGGGACGCTTCTGTCTCTGCTGAAAAGGTAGGGGCCGTAATCCTTGACAGGATGGGCAGATTCATTCCATCTTCAAATAAATCTTTTCTCCTCAAAATCCATGGTTCGATGACAGCTGTTCTCTTGCCCTTCGTGAGAGAGACAGTGCTTATCGTGAATGGAAAAACTCTCCTTCTCCTATCACTCTTGCTAATTTTCATTCAGCTCGGAATCGTTGCAGGGATGTTCTTCGATGGACTAAGTGTACTTTCATAAAAAGGAAGTGCGCTGACCTCCATGGCTCTCCTACTGATAAAAATTTCTGGCCTCTTGTCAAAAATATCTCTAACAACTTCTGTAAATCTGCCTTTCCTCCTCTTATTCGCTCTGATGGTTCTGTAGCTAATACTCCTTCTGAAAAGGCTAATCTCTTCGGCCTTTTTTCATCTAATTCCACCCTGCTCGATTCAGGCATCCCTCCTCCTACTCCTTCTCCTCTCAGGAATCCCATGTCTCTACCTGTAATTACTCATGATCGGGTGCATGGGATCCTGAAATCTATGAATTTCAGGAAGGCCAGTGGCCCGGATGGCATTCCCCCTCGTGTTCTGAGGGAGTGTGCTTCCAAGTTAGCGCCTGTCCTCGTTCAACTCTACTCTCTATGCCTTAATACTAATACTTTTCCTCAATGCTGGAAGCGTGCATTTGTTCAGCCAATCCCGAAAAAGGTAGCCGCTCTGACCCTTCTAACTATCGACCTATAGCTCTCACCTGTGTTCTATCTAAAATTTTTGAAACTCTTCTCAACTCTCATTTCCTGGATCATTTGGAGTCTCATTCTCTTCTCTCTGATCACCAGTATGGCTTTCAACCCTCGAGGTCAACTGGTGACATACTTTCCTATCTTACTGATCTTATGGTCTTCTGCCCTTAAGGATTTCGAGGAGTCTTTTGTGGTGGTGCTTGACATATCCAAGGCTTTTGACCGGGTATGGCATGCGTCGCTGCTCTCCAAAAATAAATATATATATATATAATAATAATAATAAGGCAATAGGCCTGTATCCCACAATAACATTCCATATATCAGTTAGGCCAGTATCAAATGGCAATGCCACATCTTCAGGTTATGATAAGTTGAACTAAATATACTAGAAAACTAAATAATTAGAATAATAATAAAAATAATAGTAATAATATTAATAGGCATAAATAAAATGAAAGCTAGATAATAATAATACAAATATCAAAAAATTTGCATCAATATATTGGTTGCAGAAAATAATGAAGTCGAAGAACAAAATATGGTAACCTGGTATTAAATTAGTTTTCTAATTTTTGTACAAATGAAGGACAGTCGAAGTACAGTTGCTTCACAATTCAGAATAAAAATATATTTTCACTTTTTTAATAGTTTTTCTTGTTACTGTATATTTATATTACTCTTCAGTGAAAGATAAGTATGTATAGAATACATTTAAATATATTTTGACTTATTTTCAATATAGGAAAAAATAGAGATTGAATTATTACATAAAAATATATCAATACTTCACTCCATCCCATATATATATATATATATATATATATATATATATATATATATATATATATATATATATATATATATATATATATATATATATATATATATAATATATATATATATATATATATATATATATATATATATATATATATATATATATATATATATATATATATATATATATAGGGAAATATAAATTTATAATATACCTTATATACTTAAAAGAGTATATATATATATATATATATATATATATATATATATATATATATATATATATATATATATATATATATATATATATATATATATATATATATATATATATATATATATATATATATATATATATATATATATATATATATACTGCGAAAAAAGCCATAGGTTATTTTCTTATGAGACTCATCCCATTTCCAATACAATTTTTGACTATATGCCAAAAACCTATGTGACCTACGTTGATTCCAATGGTGCACATGAGTCCCATAAAACCTACAACAAAACCTATGGACATGGGATAGTCATACTGTAACAAGAAAATTTTCCTGAATTATGAATCCTACTGTAACAAGATAATTATTCTGAATTATGAAACATCAATTTTTTAAGGTATCTAAAATAAACTAATATAATTTATTTACCTGTATCTCACTGTAACTTGCAAGCTTTTTTGAATTTCAATCAATATGACTACCACACATTCACCTATCTTGGGAAAGTTTTTAATAAAGTTTTTCCTTCTTAAAACTTGAAAAGGTGCAGGATTAGAAGGATAAAAAGTTAATACACACAATGCATATATAAATTACCTTTGTTGACACTTTATTAAATAAGGAACAATTTAATATATATAAGAAACATTAATCTAAGGGATGTGAATACACTACTTTACAGTTCGTCTGCTAAAGCTTAATTAGCAGTTTGAAAACTAAAAGTAATTATTACAGAAGTGCGTAAAATCAGCAAGCAAAAGAGTTTTCGGTAACAAATATCAAAATATGTAACAATTTTACATTAAACTTATTCCGCAATAAATTTTGTTGATAATTTAGCATATGTGTCTCTACCGCATAGCTTACCATATACAGGTTTGATGGATATTTTGATGGTCTGCTTTGGAAAAAAAGATCGTGATCCATTCCTTAAAGATAAAATTCAACTAGTTTTAACTACGAATATCAACTATTTTTCTAGCAACATAGCTTTATATATTGTGGAAAAAAATATAGGACAAAAAAGAAATGAAAATAATATAATATAATAATAATAATATCTTTTGGTTCACTTAGACCAATTTTAGATGTTGATTTTAAAATGAAATCTGTTTCACGATTCACATTTAGAATTCTAGGAAGGAATTAAATTTATTTCGCTGTCTCTGACCATAAAGTACAATATTCTATGTTCTTCCACCTATTTCTTTAGCAATTTCAATAAGTTACACAATCATTTTATTTATTTATTTTTCTTATCTCAAGCTTAATTATAAAAAATTTTTATATACTTTCACTATTTTATCTAGTGTATATGCTTTATCTATTTTAAATTTTCTTTTATATTGGAGAAATTATATCAAATTCTCCTTCATAAGGTTTTATAAAATTGGTTTATTTTCTGTATCGATGTGGCACCCAGTAGTTTAACACCAAAACTAGTTGCCGGTTTCAAATGCACTTTTCAAATTTTCGTCAACGCGTTTAAACATATTACAAAATGTAAGATTTTTGGTTGTTCGTTATAGACTTCAAAATTCTGAATTCAGGCATGGCTTATGAGGTAAATTTTATTTTCACCTCTTTCTTACTATAACTTTCAATTAATTTTTCTACTCAAAATATACCTAAAAGAGTATGGTGAGAAAAAAAGTTAATATATAATTCAGAACCCGTCAAAGAAAACAATTTCTTTGGAAAACCGCATATGGTAAGTCCAAGATTACTATTTCATTTAAATTATTTTCTTTTTTCTTTCAGATTAAAAACGTAATGACTAGCATTATTCAGCTATAAGTCATCATAAGAATTTAAAAGAACTGGAACTGCTTTTTTTTTATCTCCTTCAAGTTTAATAATGATGATAATAAAATTTGTTCAATAGAGACAAAAAATGGAGAATGCAGACGGTTATTTATTCACTATTTTTTAATAAGCTTCAGAATTAACAACAGTGAGAATTGATGATCATTTACAGTTTGATTGATTTGCAAAACAGTTATTAGGTAGATTTGTACCTCATTAAATTAAGCAATTTGAGATTGAAGTTAACTGAAAATAAATTAGGTATTATTCCTGGATCTGAGACAATAAGAAAGTTTGAAAATGGTTTATATCAGGTTGTGATTACTAATAGTTCACATGTAATCTTAAAAAGTTTTAGATATGTTTAATTCTTCAATGGTAGTATAATGATTGTGTGTGTGCGTGTGTATTAGAGGTAGACCTATATATATATATATATATATATATATATATATATATATATATATATATATATATATATATATATATATATTATATATATATATATATATATATATATATATATATATATATATATATATATATATATATATATATATATATATATATATATATATATATATATATATATATATATATATATATATATATATATATATATATATATATATATATATATATATATATATATATATATATATATATATATATATATATATATATATATATATATATATATATATATATATATATATATATATATATATATATATATATATATATATATATATATATATATATATATATATATATATATATATATATATATATATATATATATATATATATATATATATATATATATATATATATATATATATATATATATATATATATATATATATATATATATATATATATATATATATATATATATATATATATATATATATATATATATATATATATATATATATATATATATATATATATATATATATATATATATATATATATATATATATATATATATATATATATATATATATATATATATATATATATATATATATATATATATATTGCAATTCATAAATGAAAAATTAGGTCCCGGCATCTCTTTCTTATTCGAGTTTTCCGATACAAAATATCCCACTTCGATTATGTCGCAAATCACAATTTCATTATGTCGTGAAGCTTATTTGATAAAGGCAAACGAGTGATTTCTATTTTAAGTTATAATTGTGTTGTACTGTGCAGTTCTTTACAACCCAGTACCCTATTCTGCCATGTTCTTCGTAAACAGATTTTTCTTTATTGTTTTGCTCGAACTCTGATAACGTCATTAATTGTTGTGCATATTCCTTAGCTGTTTTTCAACAATTAAACGATTTTATTTTTCTTGTTTTTCAATGACCTCCAACTTTTGTCTTTGAATTTATATTAAATCTGCCGAAGCTGTTCCTTTTAGGGATCTATTTTGCCCTCGCAAAGGTCCTGAGGGCTTCCGTTCGTAAAAAAAATCAGATCGCAATAAAAATTCAACTTCCGAATATCGTCCAGTTGAAGGGGACGCCATTCATCAACATTGTCCATCCGAAAAGGAGAAGAAGACAATACAACAGATCAACCCACCAGTGGACTCAACATCAACAGTGAGTTTTACTACAACTATTATATTTGATTTTCTCTTGCTGGTTGTATAAGGTTGCGCGATATTGCTAACAGAGAAAATTAATTGGCGACCCTGCCAGGATCCCTGAAAGGAAATAAATAGCGAAACCAACTATAACAATGGCAGAAAATTCCAACATGAACATTGATGAAACTAAGGTGTATATGGATCAGTTGATTGAATCGGAAACTCATTTCCCAATCATCAATGGCGCAGAATCCACTCCAGAACAACAAACTGATAACCCGAAAGGTGAACCCTTGCATTATTTCCAACCCGTGAATCAACGCACCATGGTAAAAATGCAAGAAATGCTTGCGGAGGCCATGAGGTATACGCGAGAGGTGGATCTAAGACTGAGCAAGCAAAATAACACGATAATGGAATTATTATCGGCTCGTTTAGATCCAGTACCTTCTGCTGCACCACCCTCACCGGAACGGTCGGTACGTCCTAAAGAAAGGAAATCGTCCGGTGCAGCATATCTCAAGGGTGACGGTGGAGTACACCAACCACCGTCTTTACTAACCTTAATGAACCTCGCAAGCACACCCGTATCTCGACAGACAACATGACGGATAAGCAATTCCGGGAATTCATGGCGGAAAGTTGAGCCGCACAACAGGCTCACAAAGCTATGGTTTCGCAGATACTTGCGATAATAACACAACTATTCAACAAGCCTAAATTTAATAAAGCTGTGCCACCGAAAAATTCAACCATGACACAGACCAAAACCTGAAAGTATTCTTCCGCGAATTCGAAGAATATTGTACAGTCCTGTACCCAACACAACGACAGTCCAAGATTTTATGTCCGCTAAATTTCGCAAAAACGAAACTGTCAGAATCTTTGCTATCCTGTTGTTGGATCTCGCAAAGAAAGCTTATCCCACCACTTCGGCTGAAGATTGCAAGGAACATGAGACAGTGCGTCAAGTGTTTCTATCAGCTTTGCCGACAGCAATCAACAAGGAGATCGCAAGTTATCTCTGTAACCATGAGTGGTGTTCGGGAACCAAAGTTTCCTTTGATCAGCTAGTGAATCTGGCTGATATACACCTTCAGGATTTAAAGGGACAAACCCAACTACCCGTTCCTGAAGTAGTGGATATCTCGAGAGTCATGGCTGAGTCGAGACCCCAACAGAAGCCATGGGTGGAAGTGGTGAAGCGATGGAAGAATACTTCTTCCAATGCCCAACCGTCTCCACAAAAACCAGTCGAGAAAAGGTCGTCAGGAAAGGAAAGACGTCAAAAGAAGACTACGGGAAACCGCAGTCCCAAGTTCGTTCGGGACAACAAGCAACGTAAAAGTAGCGAAAGTTCCAGCTCTTCGGGACGGTCGGATGACCGTAGACAGGATAATCGACGGCGACATACTTCGCAGAGGCAAAACAACCAGTGGTGTAGTTTTTGTGAAAAGACACACATACCAAGGACACTTGTTGTATTCTAAACAACAAGTGTTCCAATTGCAAGAAGAGTGGGCACTTGTCACTTGTCTTACCAGTGTTCACAAAAGAATCAACCACAACAACAACAACGACGGTATCCGGAGGATTGTCCCGTATGTAACCAATACGGTCATGTGGGCAAGCATTGTCCGGAATGGAAAAACCGAAGACCTAGAAAACAGAGTACTTCTCCACCAAATCCAGAAAGAAAACGAAGCCATTCGAATACTTCAAAACGATCAACGGCGGAGAATGAAAATGCCACTGGGGGTTTGTTTGCGCGAAATCCACCAGAGCAACCTTTAAACTAATTGACCCCGTGACTGAGGGGCCAGTCACGGTTGAAGGGTTAACTACTCCCATTAGGAGTCCCCCATTTGCAACAGAGTTAACATCCACAATTGGTTTAAGGGAGAATTCATCATTACCCGATTTTTCACGACTCCGGAAATGGGTTGATGTTCCCAGATATCTCTTACGAAATCCTTATTTCCGCCAACATCAACAAAATCAACATCAACAGTATCAACTAACACAACAAAACAAGCTTATCAATCCAGAGCATGCGGAAATCAATGAAGAACAGGCGGAGATATCAGATGAAGAGTCATTGCCGGACGCGACGCCGACTCCAACGGTTTTACCTGAGGAAGACAGTGACGAGTACGACGATGATTTTTCATATCAACTAGCCGAAGAGGATCATCACTTGTTGGAGGAGTTGAGGAAGCGGCAGATGAAAGCTCAACAAGAGATATTTAAATTGATCGATGCAGATTATTCAACTTTTTTGTCTGACTCATACAGAGTTTTACAAGAATCATTTGACTTAACGAAGGAAACAAATGCAGATTATCGGGTAAAGTCCGGATCAAACAGATCAGCCGAAGTATCTGACATAACTGACATTCACCCAAACAGATCTAACAATACCTCCTGAAGAAGAGGAGGGAGAAGAGGATCTGTTCAACATAACAATGAATGAATCATTTGAAGGTTTTTGTCCATTAGATATTATTCGGTAAATCAAGATTCATTCGAAGGATTTGTGCCTAGGGCTCTTTCCACAATAACGGAAGAACCTGATAAATATTATCAACTGAATTTCAGCAATGAGTTCAGCGATAAAACGGCTGAGTCTTTTGAGGGATTTGATCCGGAGGGGTTTTTCATTGAGGAGGACTTCATGGAACTTCAAGAACCTGTAAAAGCATCGTCAATGGATGAAGAGCGACCAGTTAACATGACCTGTTTAATGGGGATGGATTCAAAAGAGCCAGAGCCTTCGTCACGTCGATTGCGACCCCAGGGAGAAGCCCCACGACATGATTACATCATGGATCGTCCACTTGAATATCGTCAACGCCAAAAATAAAAGATAAGTGCAAATAAACGATATGTGCAATGAAGTGAAATAATAAAATATAATAATGAATAAAAAGTGAAGTGCAATAGAAAATATTGTGTTTAAAAAAATATTGTAGTTTGTGGTAATTATAGTAATTAAATAATAACACTATAATATTAAATTAATACTACTAAACTAAAATACCTACTAGAAATTAAAACAGTTGCTTAGAGTAATAAAATTTTCTTTTTCTAAGTAATTTAATAAATTGATGGTAGAGAAAATAATACATTCAATAAAACACTAATCAACTAAAAACAAAACTAATAAATGAAATATTATGCATATATTGAAATACTGATTATATTATTGTAAAAAATTTTAAATGTGCTATAAGGATATATTGTTTTTCAGTTTGAGAGTAGACAAGATGCAAGGACTGTTGTTCTCAGGCACCTCAGAGGTGGGGTGTTGGAAGAATAAGGGAACAGCTCAGGCAGAAATATGAGACCAACATTTTTGTTTCGTACCACTCAGGCGCGAACTTGTTACTCTTAGGGCAGCATCTCGCCCATTTTCTTAAATGTCATCACATGGAATTAGTAATTCGGAAACTAGGGTATACTACTCTCAGGCGTTCGTGGATTCCATGGGCATGGGTGAACAACCTTCAACTTCCTCCGAGTCATAACAACAATATGACGGAGTGAAAACAAATAAAAAGAAGGGTTCGATTCCGGATTGTTCTCTACTTAAGTTAGAGGGGTGAGATGTTATTTGTTTGTTAGGGAACTTTCAGTCATTTTCTTCAATAAAATATCCCAGTCTTCTTCATAACCAACTCTTTCCGTGGCACGACATCATCTTAACACTACTGCTTGCCATCCATAAAGTTGGTCATTCTACATAACCGAGACCAACTTTGGTAAGGGGGTGTGACCATGTGCTATTCTAAATTTTATTATTCTTTTCTTCCCAATAGTTATTTGCGAAGAAAGAAATAGATGATCGACTTCGGAAGGAAGAAGAAGAGGGATTTCGACTACAAAATAGTAAAAGATAATAATTTTACATTTTTTTAGCTTGTTTTTCTATTTTCTTTATTTTTCTTTTCTAGGTCAACTGTCTTTATAACTTAGAAATTAATACAGAGTTAACTCTACTTTATACTTAGAATTTTAATACAAAAATAACTGTATTCTAGATTAATAAGTTGAAAGATAAAACGATAAGAAATAATAACTCTACGAGCTTCCAACTAAAAAGAATTAATCTAAGTATTGGAATCACATTCAAAGTGATCAATACGTAAGTAACGAATTAATTAATTAATATCCTACATTAATTACGAATTAATTAATATCCTACATCAAAGTTTTATATTCCGAAAAATTTCTAATTTTAGTTTCAACTCTGGAGCTACTACAATCATAATTGATTCTAAGTTATCAGTTAACTTCCTCCTTCTTTCTTAAATTTTTTTGTAGTCCCGAGGAGGGGACCTGCATCGTCAACTTGATTCTCAAAAAATCGTCTTTCAAAAGTCCTTTCCATTTTTTCTCAATTTAAAAGAATTAAACTGGAATTTCTTTATTGGCAAACTGTCATTAAGAATTCAACATTCCCGTTCGTTCCTTAAATGGCCAAAGCCCTGATTTGCTTTGATCTTCATAACATTTTCCTAAGTTCTGGCCTGTTGTTCTAACTTTCCACTTTCAACTATATAAAATCATTTGTAATTAAAGAATTCACCGATTTTACTCCTAGTTTTTCTTTAACCTTTCAATTGAAAAACAGTTCTTATTATTCTTCTGCCGCCATTTGCATTTTTATGATCCTACTGCCCTCGCAGAAAATCTGAGGTCTTTTTTTCGTACGATCGTCAGATAACAACTACAAACTATCAATACCGTCCCTACGAAAAGGAGAAAAAGACGGTACACTCACCACCAGATCTTCACTACTTCTTCAGAGATTGGACAAAGTTCAACCACATGGCAGGAGACTCCATGACACAACAAATGAGTTTTTTGCCAAAGTAAAGTATTATTTGTTTTTTTTTTTTTTGTTTTTTTTGTCGAGTCATTAGGGCTCGACTCGTACAGAGATTAAAAACAAAGGTTAAATAAAAGAAAAACAAAATATTTGTTAACACTCACACTTTTAAGTTAAATTGATCGAAGTGTGAATCTTTTGAGTCTTCCACTTCTTCTTTTCGAACAGACGAGGTTGATTGAAGTTGATTTATTGACGTTGGGGTTGCAATCCGGTGTGGACGAAGAGAAGATCTCAAATCCGTAGCCAGGGCTATGGGGATCACAATTGAGCGAATGGCAACGGATATATAACAAAAACCAATTTTAAGTTGATAGGTGAAATGAAAGAAAACCAGCAATAAAACTCGGAATTTTTAATTTCTCATAATTTTTGATGAAAGAATTATTTGTTTCAAAAGCAGAATAGAACGTAGAAAAGGTTTAAGAAAAACGAAGAAACGGTGTAAAGTAGGGCTATGGTCATTGAAAGACTGACGAGAATGTTGATTTCTTTTAAGAATATTTCTCAACAAGTAAAATCTCGTGGTCAGGTCTTTTAATTGAGGAAGATGGAAAATATCATCGTAGGACGATAGGACGTTGAGTATGTTGATGATGCAGTTCCCTATATATATATATATATATATATATATATATATATATATATATATATATATATATATATATATATATATATATATATATATATATATATATATATATATATATATATATATATATATATATATATATATATATATATATATATATATATATATATATATATATATATATATATATATATATATATATATATATATATATATATATATATATATATATATATATATATATATATATATATATATATATATATATATATATATATATATATATATATATATATGGGCTTTATGTAAAAATTACCTGGTATATTACCAATATATTTTAGCAAAGGAACGAAATAGACTCATTTTTACAAACAAACCACCTTAAAATTTTACGTTTTCACTTTTTTTTTTTTTTTAGATACAATTGAAGATTTTTCGCTTAATGGCAACGGTTTACATCCAATATTTTAGGATATTGGGATGCCAATACAGGTACAAATTTACATTTATTTTTCTCTACTGCTAAATAAGATAATTTAGTTGTATTTGTGATTAAATTTATGGTGCAAAAAAGACTTTAAAAAAAATTTTGAATAGTTTTCAATAGAGGGGCAACAATGTTATTTTGTCACACGAGAAAGTCTATATATTTCAGAGAAGCAATCTTTATAGTATTCACTACAATATAATGTGATAATATTTATGTTTTATTAGTGTAATAATTACACATATTTCATAAAGTGAAAATATATTAATACTGCCTTTATGAAAATGTCGATAAAAAGTCTATGATGTTAATTTATTGGAAATATTTGGAGGAAAACTCCCATTTTGATCTTGTTCATACAAAGGTTAAAACTCTTTGTATAAAATATTTCTGAGAATATCCCATCCGTAACTCCTCCATATCCAAACCTATCATGAGTGAATTGAAACGAAGAGTGGTAGCTGCTAGAAAATTTTAAATATATTAGTTATAATGTAATCTAATGTTATAAAATTCTGCTTAACTGCAGAGGTAGGAGTGATTTTTAAACAAATTCAGTCTGTGATTGGTCAATTGATTTAAATTTAGCTACTTGTTTTCGGTGGAGGGTCAATTGGAAGACATCACTACCATTATCATAGCCGCGTTTCTTCTCTTTTTTTTACTTCATTAACTTGAATTTACGACTAGCAACAACTAACATCATTCTTTATTGCAATCAAAACTGAAATTCGATTTCAAGTACTAAAATCTGTTTCTATACTTTTCTGGTAGTTAATGATTTTTTCTGCCTCTTGTATTGTAATTCACTGCATAAGTTAGGCAAAACTTCTATTTTACTCTTTTATAATAGTGATTCAGCATCTTAAAATTAACAAAACAATAATCACGAGTTCACAAGACAAAGAAGACTGTGCCATCGGTACCTTACCTTCTCTTTGGAACAATGGCTAAAGACAAACCACTTGCTAAATCCTCACCTATATAAGTATGAGTACTTCCTGAGTCAATGAGCGCATTCACACCATGATTTCCAATAATAATTTCAACTTTAAATTTAGATAACCCTCTTGAATCCGTGATTGAAGAAGCAACAGTAAATGCCAATAGAGAATTTGCGGCAGCACACAATTGGGCTTCAGTTTTACAAACATTAGCACAATGACCCTTCTTTTGACATTTTCTGCAAACAATATCTCTTGCAGGACAATAAGACAGCATATGACTATTATTTCCACAGAAATAGTACTTTTGATTATAGATATTAGTACTTTTTCTGGCCACTGCAACAGTAAACTCTATTTTTGATTTGGAACTATTTGGAATATCATCAGTTGCAAGAGAATTTTCAATAGCTGAAATTAATGCTGATAGAGGTGTATATGGAGTAGAAATTTACAATAATTTTTAATTTAATTAACAGAAATAGCACTTCTGATTATACATATTAGTACTTCTTCTGGCCACTGCAACAGTAAACTATTTTTGATTTAGAACTATTTGGAACATCATCAGTTGCAAGAGAATTTTCAATAGCTGAAATTAATGCTGATAGAGGTGTATATGGAGTAGAAATTTACAATAATTTTTAATTTAATTAACAGAAATAGCACTTCTGATTATACATATTAGTACTTCTTCTGGCCACTGCAACAGTAAACTATTTTTGATTTAGAACTATTTGGAACATCATCAGTTGCAAGAGAATTTTCAATAGCTGAAATTAATGCTGATGGAGGTGTATATGGAGTAGAATAGGAACTTGAATTTTGCTGGGCTATGTCTAAAGCACGAGGCTTATTCGAATGCTGATTGTAGCTCCAATGTTTTATTCTCTATTAACCTCTGACGAATATAGGTAGAATTTAATCCAGTTATGAATGTCATCACGAATTTGGCATCATCTCTTATTTTTCTCAGCACTGATAGCTCTAAAGTTACAGTCAATACTTAATTGTTTTAAGACCTGCAAAAATTAATCTAAACTCTTTCCACTTTGTTGTTGTCGAGTGACTGGTTGATGTCGAGCAAAATTTTTATTTTTGAGTTTTGCATATAATTGTGTCAATAACTTAATAGCTTTTTGATAAGTTCCACAGCTAGATAAATATTCATAAACAGCAGGAGCAGTATGGTTAATAAGAGCACCTAATTTGTTAGAGTTATGTGATTCAATAGGTAGAGTGAAAATTTCTAAAAGTTCTGTACCAATGATTCCATTCTCTTCCTGATGGACTTCCATTTAGATTTACTTCGAACCTTTCTGGTTTAAGGAATTTATCCATTTTGATTTTCCTTTCTTTTCTCATTTCTTTCTTCTTTTTCTTAATTTTTTTTTTATTATTATCATTTTCGTGGAATAAACTGGAGTGATTAATAAAATATCCTTAATTTAAAGACTTTATTCTACTAAAGAATTATATTACATGTCTAGAAATTAAAAAAAAAAAGAACATTAATAACATGTATAGAAATTAAAACCTATAATTAAAATAATAATTAATTTAACTTATAAATAATTAAAAAAAGATTTATAAAAAAAAAAAAAAAAAAAAAAAAAAATAAAAAAAAAAAAAAAAAAAAAAAAAAAAAAATTTGATTCACATAAAATAAAATAAAAAATCAAAAAAAATCAAAAAAAAAAAAAAAAAAAAAAAAAAAAAAAAAAAAAAAAAAAAAAAAAAAAAAAAAAAATAAAAAAAGTTATTATAATTTTTAATTTTAAAATTTATTATTATTATTATTATTATTATTATTATTATTATTATTATTATTATTATTATTATTATTATTATTATTATTATTATTTTCCCTCTCTTGAATTAAAACAGCTTTCATAGATAGTTCCTCAAATATTTGACTAGAAAAATATATCCTCCCGTTTAATTTTCTGTTAGCGTTGAAAAGGCTTTAAAGCTTGTTGTTTTGAAACTGCACTTTAAAATTGTCGGCTTAAAGAATTGACTCAATTGAGCGTTTCTCTATTTATTTTTTACGAAACTGAAGAGTTAATTACGAAAAAAAATAGTTATATATATTTGTATTTTTTGATAGCGAATAATATTTAAAACTAAATCTAAATTTTGATTTAATGAGAGTTTTCAACACTTTATTTTTTTAGTTAGTTAGGCCCATTGTGTTTTACAATTTAGCGACTGTATATACTTCATTAAATTTTGATTTAGAGTTTTCAATACTCGAAGTTTTTTAGTTAGTTAGTAAGGCGCATTGTGTTTTACAATTTGGTCACTGTATACTTGATTATTTTTTAAACCATAGTTTATGAAGCAACAATCTGCACCATTATAATAATTTTAAATGATTTTTAGGTATGTTGCAAAGGTATTTTTAAATGAAGATATGGTAATATTCTGATTTGGCAGGAGCATTTTTTTTTCTTCAAATATTACAAAATGACAACATGAAATGATCCGAAATCAAATTTTTTTTTTTTTGGTAAATTGAATTGTGGAAAATGATTCTGTGCACTACTAAAAACAAAAAAAGTGAAAATTTTACAATGCATTGTAAAACTTCAGAGACTTATTGTCCTTTGGCTGTGCACTACTAGGTTGCTACATTAGGGTCTGAGTGAAATTTAAGAAATTTTATAGCTATTTTGGAGCTAAAACAGAAGGTTAAGCATTTTTTAAAATATATTAAAAACGCAAAGATGAAATAAAGTTATGTAAATTGAAGTAGTGAAAATTTATATATATATATTAGGGATGGAGTGAAGTATTGGTATCGAGCTTTCATCTATCGGTAAAAAATGACTGATACCGATGTAAGGGGAAGTCAGGGAATGTGGGGATCTGAATTATAGGCAGTGTCAATGTGTTGGTATGCAATGGCGCCCAAATTTCCCTCCAATCACCTAACCCCGATACAAATTAAATTAGTACTTACACTTTGATGGCGTGGAGATGTTTTCACTCCTTTGGCTATTCAATAGTTAAGCAAGAACTTCATCAATTCTTCAGGACCCGTCTGACGTAGTAGCGAACTTGACGATTCACCATATCACAACACCCCCGCTTGGTTCAATTGTAACAAACACACTAAGGTCTTCACACACAGGTAAGTGAACACACCAATAATGATTATATGATTTATTACAACTTTAATAACCCACCCTATAATAAGTTCTATTAACTTGTAAAAATCTTTATTTTACATACATACTATAATTTATTCTAACAATAAAGGTGTATATAATGTAAAAAACAAAAAGTTCCGCCAGTTCTTAAGGAAATGACTGGACAATTTATGGAGTGAGTCCCAACTGAAAGAAGAACCGTCACCTGGAATGAAGTGGTTAGTAAGGTGTGTAAAGATTTTTACCTAAATTTTTAATAATCTTAACTTTTATGTGTAAGGATCACTTTCAATCCTTTTTGCTTTGTAGGCTTCTAATTTATTTTCAAATCGTCTATATGATCACTCTCATCTATGTTCCCCAATACTTTGATATAGAAGTAAATTTGTGAAAACTCCAAAATGAAACTAACAAATAAAACCCTATAAAAAAACAACATAACAAAAATAAAATTTTACACTTTTTACTATTATTATATAATTATTATTATATATATATTACTTCAATTATCATATTATATTAATTTCGTTTTACCTTATAAGTGGAGAATGTCTCCTAAGGGTTATAAGAACGTTCACTTTGTATAGAAGGCGTCCTATCACAAGTTTCACACTGTCAAATATATATATACATAAATACGTAAATTTCAAGTTGTATGATTTGTTTATTTTTATTTTTAAAACTTTGTCTTTCATGTTCGGTATTATAAGTACTTGAAGGATAATTACCCTTTTGGTTACAAAATTTTAATTTTGTTTAAGTTTTTTCTGTTCCTCCGGTACTGCTTCTTTTTTATCACCACAACTTTCAGTCTTAGTTTTATTTTATAATTCTTGATATATATATACTAAAAATACACTGATTTTATAAGTTATAATATATTCTTAATACTTGGAATTCTTTCATTAACTAATATTAACAATACAAGCTCTTAGATTTGACTGAAAAAAGAAAAATAGTTTAGTATCCCTAACCTAACACTAATAATTACAGGAAAAGTTTCTCTAATAATTTGATTTGACCAGTGGGATTGAGACTCTCTCAGTCCCAATTCCACTAAGGTCAACACTCCCTTTATACCGATACCAGATTTTTTTTCACTTTGGCTTACATTTTTTTGGAATGTTCAATTTACTTGACTGTAAAGTTTCGAATACCACAAAACAGTATTTTTCTTGATTTTCCAAATTTTCAATTAATTACTAATTAATCGTTAATTACAAATTTTTGGCTTATATTCTATATCTCTGTAACTGCAGTTCCGATTTTGGTCAAATTAGAACAGTTAACTCTTTCCATAACATAGATCAACTTGTTATTCTTAATTGTTCATTTATTTAATTACTTAATTAATTAAATTATGTAATATTATATTAATATTACCTAATATTTTGAAACGTCGTTTCCCGATAATTTTGTTTCCAGAACATTGATATGTTGCTTTCCACTAGAAGTTTATTTTTTCAAATGCACAAAATTGTTTTTCATTTTTGTCAGCTCTTTAGCTTCACTTAAAACAGTCAAAATTTCCTACACAACTATTCAAACGTATCGAGAGATAGGGCTTGTGTATCTCGATTCTGGATCTTTGATAATTGTAATATCTTCTATATTTGCCCATTTTAGTGCTATTTTAAGTGATGCTGGCCTCTCATAATTTCTCAAATAATTTTTTAATTCTGGTAGTTTGTTTCTTTCACTTTCAGGAGAGGCAAAATCTAAATAATCAATTGGGGCATTCTCTATCATGATTGTATCACACACTTAAGCTGAAAAATGTATTAAGTGCTCTGTTTGAAGTAAAAGAAATCAATATTAACGCAAAAGGTCCATTTCCTACATCTTTTTTTAGAGCATAACCTAATCTCAGAATTTATTATGAATGAAATTCATAAAACTTTAAAATTTTTTTTTTAAGTATTTTTTTTATTTTCTTACAAAATCATTTGTCATTCTTTGATTAACCATTAAAAAAAAAATCATTTTCTTTTCATAATTAAGCTGAGAAGGGAAATAAATTCTGGCCTGAGTCACTAATGTATTACCCTTTTAAGGTACAAAATCATCTTTCATATTTCAATTTACCCAAAAAAATGTGATTTTGGGTTAATTTTATGTTTTTAGTTTTGATATTATGAAAAAGAAAATGTTCAGTTGAACCTAAATAAAACCAAAGACATTTGGGTTAATATTACAGTTTAGGGAACTTATATAAGTGATTATAATATAAGGTTTAAATATAATAAGTAGAAACAATTATAAATCACAAGAGCTTATCAAGACTATCCTAGTAAAAAAAAAAAAAATTACAAATGTTGCTATTAATTATGATGGCTTGATACTGACTTGTCACAAGCCCAGCTTTTCCCATGCAAACAATCAAGCCAACCATAGTATTTCCCTTGCAGCATGCAGTTTAATAAACCAAACAATAAATTAATGGGTCAGTTAAACTCTAATATGCAAAATTCCTGATATCACTATTATCATAATTTCCATGTTTTATTCACATGTTGCAACTACGCATTCATGATTTTGTATTACGTCAATTGTCTGTGAAAGATATTTTAAGTACTTTCAGAGGTTTATCCTCATTTTAATCATACTGCTACAGCAGCTGCAAAACTGTTTATCATAGAAGTGCAGTTAAATGTCGAACAGCATAAGTTGATTATAGATCTTTCTACACCCTGAAACAACTTTTATGATATTCTTAAAAGAATGTTTGAGCAGAAAGCTCCATAAGCCACATATGTTGTTGAACATATCCTCCAAACATTGATTTTCAGTGGCAAATGGTAGAAAAACTATAATTTTCTGGAACTATTTGAAAATATTACGAAATATGCAGTAAATGGGAAGAAACAGTGGCTTAAGTCATCCTCTCAATTTTGGCAATAAATGTATTTTTAAAAAAATTGCTAAAGAATTATAATGATAGGAGTTAAAAATGATATTACAGTTGTTGAACTCAAAAATCAGTAGAATAAGACTTATAAAGTTTGTAGGTGATAGATCTTTGTACATAACTACTTTGTTAGATCCAAGATTCAAGCATTTTTTCCAACATGAATCAGATAATTCAGTAAGAAATATAATCATTGAGAAAATGCAAGAAAGGTAGTTTTTCTGACTCCAGCAATGATTCAAGTATTGGAAGAATTGATGCTGAAGGTCCCATTTTTTTTTTTTTTAATGGATGGTTTTAAAGAAATTGTTGCATCAAAACTAAGTACAGATGCATTTGGAACAAATGGAACAAAAGGAATGCAAAATACTTAAGACTGAAATAATAGAGTCTAAAAGGAAGAAAAATTTGCATGTGGTATTATATCAGGAATTTAACAAGTATGCAAGTTTACCTATTTTTGGGCAGTCCCACCCCTTTAGTTGGTGGAGAAACTGTGGAAATAGTTTTATAAATTTCAGAAAGCTTACATTAAAATTTCTTTCAGCTCTGCCATCATTAGTGGAAAGTGAATGTTCAGGACATTGGAAATATTTGTAAAGCTACACAGAATAGCTATCCACCAAAAATGAAGAACTGTTAATGTTCTGCTGATATAGGAAATTTCATTTTCTTTATGTAATTTTTATTTTGTTTTCTGAATCCCTAAGTAAAAAAGGTTTGCTATGGAATAGTGTTGATTTTTGTTTTATTTTACATAAATTCATATTTCTGAAAACCAAAATCAAATTATTAAGAGATGATATTAATTATAAGTAATTAACAATTAATACTTAATACCTATATGTTAATGTACCAATCACCCACTTAACAGTAGTACAGTATAAGAACAAAAAATTACAATATATTAATTAAACAGTATTGTATACAATTTTGGATTTTCCAGACCCCTTAATTATTAATGTAACCATTTGGACACCAAACAACAAATAATAAAATTGAATACTGAATATACAGTATATTGGCTAAATGGACTGATTACCAAATATTTTCTGAATATTTGGCACATCCCTAGTTCATAGTATATTGATCATTAAATTAAAATTAGTAAGGTTTTTGCTTGATGAGCGATGAAGGTATTAGGCCAAGATAACTAAATACATGGGCTGTGGTTTATATGGAATTTTTAAGCAAAAACTCTTCATTCTCATCAAACAAGGTCAACTTCAAAAGTTTCATTGGAAGGTGTGTTATGATCTACTTACGTTCCTGATTTGGCTTTACCCTGTCTGACTTCTTTTTTATTCCTGATAATCTAATAGTATCCTGATAAGCATTTTGACGTGGTTACAATCTTTGAATTTTGAACTCTTTAAGTTTCTTAGGAATGAACTTGATAGCTGGAATCATCACTTGCAAAAGGTGTCTTGAGTTTGATGTTGCTTATATAGAAAGATCATTATATATATATATATATATATTTTTTTTTAAATGCAGGTATTCCTTGCTTTTTTTTTTTTTTTAAACTGCCACCACTCACGGGCAGAGCCCTTTTCAAAGAGAGGGCACATACAAAAGGAAGAAAACTCCCTCATTCACCCAATGCATATCCCTCAGGTGGGCACAGCCAAAAGCCTTGAAGAGTGGAAGATTAAATATGGGAAGAAAAATAGATGATGGTAGAGAGTTTCACAGAACAGAGGTGGCTAGAAAGGAGGAGGCACCACAATGGGCTACCCTGGGGTTTCCTACATCCTCACAAAATTTGTGCGAAAGTAGGCCACCTCTTGTGCAATGAGGATGACGCAACTGTGGAGGAACGTGAGAGGCCAATCCTCTCAAGCACCTGCCATTGTAGTACCTATAGAAAAGAGATAATGTGCCAATGTCACCTCGCAGAGATAGGGGGTCAAGAGGGTTTGAAAGTAGGTAACAGTTTATTAATCTTTTAGCTTTAGACTCAACTCTATCCAGAAGAGAGGAGGAGCTGGAGCCTCCCCCAGATGTGAGAACAGTACTCCATACAAAAGGTGAATAAGACCCTTATATATTTGGAGTAACTGCTCAGAAGGAAAAAAATTCTGAAAACCTGAACCATTGGTGACCAGATTTTGAACTATTCCCCAACTGGTGTAAGTTGGTAGGCCTACAGCCTTTGCCCACCAGAGGAAATATATATATATATATATATATATATATATATATATATATATATATATATATATATATATATATATATATATATATATATATATATATATATATATATATATATATATATAACCTATAAATATTTATATACAGGAATGTAAACATCCACATTTTTATCCACATCTGCATTCACTACCACTTTCATGAATATTAAAAATTTGACTTTGGATACGTCATATATATATATATATATATATATATATATATATATATATATATATATATATATATATATATATATATATATATATATATATATATATATATATATATATATATATTTTTTTTTTATTTCAGAATGTGAATTAAATTACAAGACACATTTGATTTGGTTTGCTAATTTTATATTGATTGAGCCAAAAGAAATAATGGCTGATGTGGGAAACTATCAACATAATGAATCTCAATTCAGTTCTTTAAATAGAAGTAGACATTTATCAAGCAGAAAATACAGAAGTAGCAATCATATCATTTCTTTCGGTTAGGAAAGGTAATTCATTGAAGTTTAATTTAAAACTATATATATATATATATATATATATATATATATATATATATATATATATATATATATATATATATATATATATATATATATATATATATATATATATATATATATATATATATATATATGGTTTATCCTATCCCTAGTTATCAGTTCATTCATGTAAAATAAGATGAAAATGAAACTAAACCCCTAGATATATTTAGTAAACCTAACTAATGACATACAACTAATTACACATGCAACATGCAATGAACCAACACTCCCTACAAAACTGCCAGTTATGCTTAGTCACAAGCTGGCCTAAAAGACAGTTCATAAATACCCATCAATTTGCTTTAGTCAATTTATACTGTATGATACTTAAACCATCCATATATCTATCTATTCCCCTCTTAAATGCCGCAAGAGAATCACAGTCAACAACCTCCTGTGGCAAGCCATTCTAAAAATTAACAACCCTATTACTGAAAAAGTATTTTCTTAGATCAAGATGGCATGACTTTTTAATTTTCTTAAATCCTATTACTGGAAAAGTGTTTTCTAAGATCGAGGTGGCATGTTTCCTTTTATTTTTTATCATGGCCTCTAGTTTCTTTTCCATGGTCCACAATAAAGTATTTTTCAATCTCTGTATTACTGTCAGATGCAAATATTTTGGATATTTGTGTCATATCCCCTCTGAGAAATCTCCTTTCAACTGAGAACATTCCATGCAAATGTTGCTGTTGTTTATAAAATGATAAAGTTTATCTCTTTGTCAAAAGGTGTTCCTTTGTTAATACAACAAAGTTTTATGGATCCATTCCAATTAAATGTTAGCGTATTCTAGAAGCCCATTAAGCATATTCTGATTAACATTTTATTAAACTGAAAACAAATTTTTTTTTTTTTTTTTTTTTTACATTGAACCATGAAAATACACTTAATATATGAGCCATTTTGTAGCTAGAGAAATATATTTAATGATATTTGTTTTCAGTGTATTTACTTTTTATTTTACTTTCAATTTTAAACTTGCCTTCTTACTTTTGTAATGTTTTGTCTGTTTTGTTCCAAGAGCAAATAGTTTTGATTTGACATCAATCTAGTATAACACTTATGTATGTAGCTACAAAGAAGAAAACTAATTTTCTTTTTCACAAGGAATTTATTACAAGCAAGGACAAGATTTATTTATGAATGCGTGGAAACAGCTATTATGTTATCAAAGTTATATGTAATATTGTTATTTTTTGTTTTCACTTTTTTTCTTTTCATTTAGTCTCAATACTTTTGTGAAGTTTTTGCATATCTTATCATAAGATCAGTGAATGGGTCACATCATTGGGTTTATTATTCAGTAGATTGCTGGTTTTCATAGCTTTTCATTAGCTAATTGGATTGTATATTTTCATAGTATTTAATAGCCTACAAGTTAAGTATCTTTTTTTTTCAGTCAAAGGTATAAAAACTTTTTGAGCTCTTGAAGATGATTCTAATAATACCTTACTTATTTATACCTTATGTATCATGAAATCCAACATAAGAGTTGAAGAAAGTCTTGTCTTATGTTAAGAAGTTTTAAGAAAGCAGCCTAGAAAGTCTGTAACTCAAAAAGTAAAATGAAGTTTGAATGAGAAAATTTTTTTGCTGCACATGCATATTTAGCAGTTAGACAGTTTGTTGACAAATATTGAAAACTTGCCTCTTTTCCCTTTGAAAGCAAATAAATGATCATATTCTAACTGAACTTGATCATACATTTATTCAACACAGTGTTAAAATATATAAAAATTAACTACAGACAAAACCTTACCACTATATTTCATACTTTATCTTTTAAGGCTGAATTTTTTTATTTTAATCTGCTTAGAAAAATTTACCCTTTTCTAACAGCTAAATTAAAAAGTAAAACTTTTTCATATTCTGAAACAATTTGTGAACATCTTAATCTATACTCAAACTATTAATCCCTAAAATTTAACTAAATATTAAACCAGATAAAAAGATTTAAGGTCCAGGTTAGCTTAAAAGAACAGATTTCTTTAGAAATTGGTTTTAAATAATGTTTTAAAGTTAACTTTATTCACATTAATACTAAGTGTGAACATGCCAGTAGTGAAAAAGAACAATTTTCAGCAGCTTAAGAGTATTATTACAAAAAATTTTTTTTAGAAGTTATTTTTGTTTATACTTTTTCAGATGGACTGGTGGAAAATCCTCATAAAAAATCCAAGCCAATTTATTCCAGTATGAGTAATAAGAGAACTATGCCACTCAAGCATGTGTTAAATTACAAGGTAAAGAAGTGGTTATTATTATTATTATTATTATTATTATTATTATTATTATTATTATTATTATTATTATTATTATTATTATTATTATTATTATATGTTGTTGTTGTTGTTTCTAATGGTACTTTAATCATCAGATATATGAAAATTTTTAGCAGAGGATTTTTTATGTTTCTTTTATGATATACTGTATATTAATTGAAACAATTAGATCCAGATCCTTCTTGCATTGTTTCCATGTGTCCCCACCATCTCAAACTTGCTGTATCTATTTTGTTATTATATCTCTTACCCCTACATATTGTCTGATTCTCTTGTTTCTCACTCTATCCATTCTGGTCTTTCCTGCAATAATCCTTAGAAAATTCATTTCCTCCAATCCTTTTCTTGTAATGTCCTCCTCCTCATACTGCTCCCCCACTGCCTACTCTCCTCCACTCTCACATTTAGGAATTCATTGAAATGCTGTGTCCATCTCTTGTTTATATCTTCTGATCTTATCAGAGTTTCCCCTTGTTTATTCTTTATATTACATGATCTTTATGATACTGTATATGTTTTTGCTGGTCTATAATCCTTTTTCGTTTTGCCTCACATATTCTGCGATCTCTTCAGCCATCCTCCGAGCTTCTTCCACTGTAGCCCTTCTCTTTACTCTCTCTGCCTCATTTCTCACTTCCACATATAAGGCTCTTGACTGTATTGTTCTATTCTTCATCCATCTTCTTTTCATCACCGTCTTCTGTTTAATCACTCTTCTCACCTCCTCACCCCACCATGGTGTATCTTTTCCTCGTTCCTCCCATCCATCTTCTACCAAGAGTTTTCTCTGCGGTTTTTATCACAACATTCTGTATCTCTTCCACCCTTTCTGCTCTCATTACCTGTTCCACATTTTCACTTATCACTTATTTTACTTTGCTCTTTCAGTTTCTTCACCTTGATTGCATTCCTCTTCTTCATATGCAGCCTTTTGACCCTTATTCTCAGATCCGCCACCAACAGTCTATGATCAGAGTCCAAAGAGACCCTCAGTATCACTTTCACATTTCTTACCATACTTCTATCTGATGAGATAATATAATCAATGATCGATCTATCATCAAAATTTACTCTATTTTTATTCCATCTATCTCGTAAACCTATGAGAATCTCTCTGCTGGTAAAAACCATTCATGATCATCTTGCCTTTCCTCATACAGAAGTCCAGCTGAACCTATCCTTCTATATTTATTATCTCCTCTCCATATGGTTCCATCATCCTCTCAATCTCACCTCTTGCCATTCTACATTTAAATTCATTTGTTTTGTTTATTTATCTCCTAATTTACTGATTATCCTAAATTCTCTGATTATCTATATTCCAAAACAGAAAACATTCTCTCTTCTTCTCCTTTCCCAGAAACTATCATATTAGGTGATTTCAATGTTCACCGCCGCCAATGACTTTCTTCTAGTTTTCATGATACAGCTGGTGAACTTGCCTTTTAATTCTCCATCCAAAACGACCTTGAGTAGTGGCCGTGGCCTTGGGTACAACTCCCTACTAGTATCCCTGATCGTCTTGGAGATAAACCTAACATTCTATACCTTTTTTATTTTTTAAACTTCTATTCCTTCTCCTTATTCTGTCAAACTCTATCCTCCTCTGTGTTCTTAAAATCGCTTTCTTATCTCTGTATCCTCTTCTATTTTTTCAAGTCTTTCGCAAGAAAGACTCCCGCATATTTCGAGGTAACTTTTGTGACATTTCGGTGTCCAAGCTGACCAGACTTTGTCTTACTTCTTTGATTTCCTGTGGAGTGATTATCGCTTCTCTGGGAGGGCCCACTATGCTTGTGAAGAGCGCGTTACCGAGGCGATTAACTGTATCATGGAGACTACATTCTATAATCTTTCCATTCTACTAAATTTTACAAACCTTGGTTTAACTGCATATTCTCATGCTATTTGCCGCAGGAATGCTCCATTTTGGAATTACCATTGTTTTTAAACTTCAGAAAATTGTGTAATTTATATTTCATCCCAAAATCGTGCAAAATCTATTCTTGTTTTATGTAATACCAAAAACTCATTTCTCATTACAAAATGCAATAATTTTTTTGGCTTCCCTTCCTCTTTTTCATGTAATTTGCAAAAAATTGTCAACTCAAACTTTTCCTTTTCCTCTTTCCCTCCACTAGTATTTCATTTCAGCACAATTGCCGTTTTACCTTCTTCAAAAATTGAACATTTTGTTCAGACTTCTGCCACTAATTTTATTTTAGATGATTTCGGAGCTATATCTCCTCCTTCATCCCCCTCCCCCCAATTCATTTATGTCTAAAATTGAAATTTTTTCTAAAGAAGTCCATTTCTTCTCCCTTTCAACTTTCCACTTAGAAGGCTTACGGTACTGATGGTATCCCTCATGTGGTTCTTAAAATTTGTGCTTTTTAGCTTGCACCCTGCTTTGGCAAAATATTTCGTTTGTCTTTCAAATTCAATTTTCCCTTCTTGCTAGAAACATGTTCTCATTCAGCATGTGCCATAAAAAGGGGAGCTCTCCTACCCTTCAGCTACCGTCCCATTTTTTCAACCTCCGTTCTTTCTAAAGTTTCTTGATAAGAGTTGGAAAGATCTCAAATCTTCTAATCTTATCTCTGATTGCCAGTGTTGCTTTTGTTAAAAAAAGTTCTGATGGTGATTTTCTTTCCCATCTCTCTGACTTTTGGCCCTCCTTTCTTGAACATTTCAGCTTTTTGGTCCTTCTCTCTTCAGCATTTGGTGTCGCGCTAGACATATCGAAAGCCTCCGATAGAGTGTTGCTCAAATCTTTGATTTTTAAACTTCTCTCTTTCGGAATTTATCCTCTCTGATTTTCTCTCCTGTAGTTCTACAGCAGCTGTTGCAGACTGCCACAGTTCTTCCTTTAAATCTATTAATAGTTGTGTCCCTCAGGGATCTGCCCCAACTCCAACTCTTTTTCTTGTTTTCATTAAAGACTCTCAATTACTTAATCACGTATCCAGTCCTATGCTAATGACTCCACCCTTCATTACTCCTTCCAATTTGAAAGACGCCTCTCCCAACGGCAGTTAATTGACGCAAGAATGGTAGCCTTGGAGCAACTGACCCCAGACTTTATCATATTTCAATCTGGGGCAGAGAAAATAAGGTTCTTTTCAATGTCTCAAAAATTCAGTTCCTCCATCTTTCTACTCGGCACAACCTTCCACACAATTATGGTATCTTCGAAAACACACAATTAAAACCTTCGTCCGTCTTTAATTTTCTCGGTGTTTCTATTTTCGTGATCTTTCTTAGAAAGAACACATTACTTCTATTTTTAAACAAACTTTCAAGAGGTTGAATGTACTGAATCGCCTTCGTAATTTTTTCACACACCGAGTTGCTTGCTCTTTATTGGGGTGTTGTTCGCCCCTTTATGTAATATGCGTCACATCTGTGATGTTCCGCTCATACAACTTTCCTTGAAATGTTGGAGTCTAGAGCTTTTCGTCTTTACTTACCCTCTCACTAATTCTCTCTAGTCTCTCTCTGCCAGTCAAATTGTTGTGTCATTCTCTATACTTTCTCTATTACAATTGACACTGCTCTTCTGAACTCTCATCGCAGAGAAGGGCTCATGCTGCACCCTTTTCTACATAGTCTCCACCTTTCTCTGTCCAACTCTCTAACAACAGACCTAACAGGTATGCTCAATTTTACATGTGTTCAACTTGTCAAATCTGGAACATACTCCTTTTATCTATTTTCCCAACTTCCTTTGACTTGCACACTTTCAAACTCCTTGTATCGAGACACTTCGCCCATTAACTGGCTATGATTCTGACTTCCGTCTAACTCTGGTGAAATTTGACCAGGTTTCCGGTATTTCCCCAACTCTTTTTGGAATTTGGTAGGGTTCTGACCTTTGTCCACCATAGGATATATATATATATATATATATATATATATATATATATATATATATATATATATATATATATATATATATATATATATATATATATATATATATATATATATATATATATATATATATATGAGGGTGACAGGACTAGCAACCCGGCCCCATTAATTATTGCTTACTGCCAGTAAACTCCAGGACCAGCATGGGAAACCATAGCTCCGAGAAGCATGATCTTCTGGAGAGCAGATGGCGAAATATGCTGGTCCCACTGACAGGGTGAAAACCTTCCAGGGAGTGTATATATATATATATATATATATATATATATATATATATATATATATATATATATATATATATATATATATATATATATATATATAAAATAATTTTTGTTCTTCACAGTTAAAAAATCTGGTATTGGTATCTGTCATTTTTTGGAGAATATCGATATATCCATCCATCTCTATATATATATATATATATATATATATATATATATATATATATATATATATATATATATATATATATATATATATATATATATATATATATATATATATATATATATATATATATATATATATATATATTAAACTGTAAAAAAAAAAAAAGTTTTGGTGTTTATAATTATGTTCGTGTATCAAAATAAACATATTTGTAAATGAAAATCATTTTGTATTGCAGATCGCTTCAGTGTGCATTGATGTTAAAAACTTACCCACTATTCATCCTGAACCATTAAAGCGCCCTTTCCATGGACTTGGATGTGATTGTATGCCATTCAGTGGGGTAAGTTTTTCATTAATGTTGTTTACTTTCTGGATGAATGATTTATTTTATTCACTGTTGACTTTTTTCCTTATTTTTATTGTAATGTTTTTGGTGATAAATTGGAATTTTGATTTCTACAGAATTTTCTCAGTAAATTTTTAGTATTTTTCTTAATCTTGATTCAGAATTAATCTTACTTATCATCATTAGATAAAAGCATTTTTAGGTGTTACTTTTCAAATGAAAAAAAAATTATATTCCTTTTACTTTTCTTTCTCTTTTACAAGAATATAATGCAAACACATAGTGCTTTAAGCTCGCACCAGCTTACTAATATGGTTGTATTTTAAATGGTTATTCCCAATTTCTATTTTGCTGCTTTTATTTTCAAATTCATTTTTAAGGATTTACTACAGTTTTACTTTAAAATGCAAAACTAATAAGCATGCATGTATGTAAATGGCTCAAATTGAGAAATGGATTTTGTACTTTAAATGATTTTGGCTACATATGACTGTTTAATGTTGAAATTAACAGAAATTCTGTTAATTTCCCAGTGGATATTTACCATCAACACTAATCACCTCTTGGTATTTCATTTCTAACTCCTGTGATACTAGTAAGTCATAGTAAAACTTTTGATCTCGCTCTTAAAAAAGTGTGATTTTTCCATTTTTTAAAATTTATCAGATCAAAGGAGACGTTTTTTTAATGTGTTCACAGCAATGCACATTATTTTCTCACAAAGTGTTAATTTTATTAAGAAACTGCTTTGTATCATAATGTTTGCATCTTTATATTTTAACAAATGAAGCAAGACTTTTTAACTCTGAGAATGCTCACAAGGAAAAAAAAACAAAAAAAAAAACAAAACATTATTTTACTATTATTAAGTTTTGAGAATATACAGATAAATGGTTAACTAGGACCAAGTAACCAAAAAGCTAAAGTTGTACAAGTTGAAGCAAATAATTGAATGATAAATGTAACTAACTAGCAAATCAGAATATACGGTAAAGGACTGCTTTTGCATAGTGTTGTGGTTTCTTGTTTAAAAGTAGTATATTCTGCACTTGTTTTCTACTTTCCAAACATGCAAGATAGATTTTTTTTTTCTTCTCTTGTTCTTGTTTTTTGAGAGGGAAATTTTACCAAATACTTATTGAATCAACAGTTTTATCTTTAAAATCTTTAGTTTCCAAACTTCTTTTTATTAACATTCTTTTAGCTTTTATAAACTACCCTAGTGTGATACTAAAACCTTTATTTTTTCTTTGCTTCAATATCATTTTCTTTTATCCAAATTAAATCATAGTCACTCAATTAAATTCATATTCATTCACTTATCTTATTTACATTCACTCATTCACCTTAACTTCTTGCTCATACTAATTCTTACTCAATTACTTCACTAGTTACACTTTCTCATATTCTATCACACATCACTTCTCATTCTCCCTCATTTTCACACTAACTTTTGCACAGGTAAAGGGAAATAATAGAACATGTTCTTTTAAAGTCAATTGTATTTGATTAAGTGAATATTATTGTTCCTGTTTATTCCTTAATCCTGCCATCCATTGTGCAATAATTTTTTAGCTTTACTCTAGTCCTGCAGAAAGCATATCGTCTCCTGTTATGGCCACCGGCAACGAGAAGTTGATAGAAATGCTCAGTTCACCTCTTTGCAGCATGGAACTTGTACTAGGTATCTTCAGCATTTATAAAACGAGACACGAGATTATCTTTCATATATTGATGTTAACCCTCTTTTAGGTGTAAGATTTACTGTCATGAAACTGAATCTTTTTTTTTTTTTTTTAAAGAATTTCGTAATTCATGAGCATTGCCCTATTCTAAAAGGGAACTTTCTTGTTCTTTTCTTTCTAGGATCTTCATGAGGGATCGAAACAGCGCCTTCAAGCATGTGAGTTAATCACTTTACCATTATTCCGCTACTATTATGATCATCATTCAGAAACAGTTGTTTAGGGCTAGATCATTACAAGCAAATAGTTTTGCACTCAGTCGCGATTGACGTCATCATGTAAGAGATTCTCACAGATATTTACAAGGGATGTACTGTAATCGCAGGTGGACATTGTTATATTTTCCAGATTCAAAATTGTTGTCTACACATCCTCATTTATTCCACTGCTATTTGGTTTTAAGACGGCGATTTTCAACTTTTCAGTTAAAGATGACAGTTGTCAATTCACATCATTTTCGTTATTATTTCAATGAGATATAGATATATAGTTTATTTAAAAGTTACTTAAATTAACAATAATGAATCTGAATTTCAAAAAATATTTTTCGTATATATATTGCATTTATTCATTAATACTTTTAAATATTTAAATATCTTTATACACAGCCAAATTTGTAGGTATTTTGTGAATGTTTTTTAGAAAAATTTATGATTAAAAATTATAGCATGAAAATAAAAATGCAACTGAATTTCACACTCATTGGAAATTGCAGTTGTGTTTGTTTAATACATCAGTCATCAGATAAATATGTGAACTCTGTTTTCAGTCAAAATTGACGAAATTTGTGATATGTAATTGCAGAATTAGCTTCACGTTTTCATTAACTCATAAAATGTAGGGTCATAATGTATTGCAGTCTATATTCAGTGAGATTTGGCAATGCATATCTTGAGCTTATATTGTAATGTGTAAAATTTGCAACTGAAACTATTCTAGGAAGATCAACTTAGAAATTAAAAGTTCTTTTGAACATCAAGCA
The DNA here is from genome assembly GCA_009176605.1 of Armadillidium nasatum. Classification (NCBI taxonomy): domain Eukaryota; kingdom Metazoa; phylum Arthropoda; class Malacostraca; order Isopoda; family Armadillidiidae; genus Armadillidium; species Armadillidium nasatum. The sequence goes on along the minus strand of SEYY01018436.1, from coordinate 105,220 downwards.
CTTAAACTGTGTAGTGCTGAGGAAGAAGAGAAAGAAGCAAGGGGAGAAAATATTTTTTTTGACACCTGCTCTGGGAATGAAACATGCAACTCTCGAAATGCCTAGTGTAAGGAGATCAAAAATTCTGGGTTGTTAGTAAAGGGTGAGATTCCTTTTCTCACGTCGAAGACCTTGATTTCATATTAATGTAAGTAGTGACTCCATTAAATCAACTTCGTAAATGGAGTCACTATAAAAATATATTTTGAGCAGTTGTACAATTCCACTAAAATCGAAGTTAGGAAGACATTCATCTCTTTTAAGCAATCAGTGAAGTTTGCTTTAACTGCAATTAAATGTAAAAAATAAAAGGAAATAAAATTATTATTATTGGTTTGCCATTGATCAAGATTTAAAACGCAAAACTTCATTTTGAGCATGCAGTCACTCTTTGAAGGTCACAAAGGTGAATATCTAATAGTGAAAATGTATTAAACTAACGAGAATTAAGATCTTTCTGTTGGTGATGTTTATTGTTGTTTTGATGAATATTGGGGGCCAAAATGAAACTGTTCATTATTGAGCTAAATATTAAGGACTGTCCAAGTAATTAACTGCACCACATTAAATAAAAAAATGGCATTCTGTACTGTGTAAATGCATGCGATTTTCCAATGTATGTAAGAAAAAATATTCAATTCATCATCATATAATATATAATATATATATATATATATATATATATATATATATATATATATATATATATATATATTATATATATATATATATATATATATATATATATATATATATATATATATATATTATATATATATATATATATATATATATATATATATATATATATATATATATATATATATATATATTCCTTCTGGAAGTGTTCTGTGATTCAGCATGTGCCAAAGAACAGGAACTCTTCTCAATCCTTTTACATTTGTCTAACAGTTGCCCTATCACTTTAACATTATTCTTTTCAATGTTTTCAAATTGGTTCTAAAGAGGAAGATTTGAAAACATAGTAAGTCCCTTAATCTCGTCTCAAATTGTGAATTTGGATTCCATAAGGAGATCAACTGACTGGTGATTTTTTCTTTATCTTTGTCTATTGGTCCTCTGCTCTCGGGTATTTCAGTGAATTTTTTGCTCTGATGCTGAACTTATTGAAAACTTTGATAGCGTTCGGCATAAAGCTTTGATTTCTGAACTCCCTTGGTATTGAGCCTACCTGATTTTGTTTCTGATCATTCTATAGCAGGCCTTGTAGACAGTGATTTTTCGTCCCTTAGCTGATGAAAAGAAGGTGACTTTGGAGTAACTAACCTGAGATCTTTTTTGGATATCTAATTGATGCAGAGAAAATAAGATTTTCGATTCAATAACTGAGTTTCTACATCTTTCTACTCATCATTTTCTTTTCAAGAATTACATTATCATCGAAAACACACAACTCTCTTCGTAATATTCTTAGTACTTTCTTTTCTCATGCTCTTTCTTGGAAGAATTATATTGTTTATTTCTCCAAACAAGCTTCTGAACTCTGAGGCACATTCAGGATTTTTGAAATTACATTTGTTTCTTCTCTTTAAGGAAATGTCTTTTGTCCACATAAGGAGTATGCTCCATATTTTCTTGGGTTCTTCCACAATACAGCTTGTCTTAAAATTGTGGAGTCTAGAACTTTTTCCCCTGTCAATTATTCTGCTCTCCACGAACTCTTTCGAGTTTCTTTCTGACCGAAAAATCGTTGCCTCACTCCTTATAATATTGTTATTACAACAGACACTGCTCTTTTAAACTCTTTGAGGAGAGCTCATATGACTCGGCTTTCCACACAGTCTTATTCTCTCTCTGGTCAAATCTTATTTTTTCTCATTCGCATTGTTTTTTACACTTTCAAGCGTTGTGTATCAGATATGTATAAACTAATACATTTATAACAGAATTTATTGTCATATTTCTCATGAAAGTGTTATTTTTTTTTCGGGGGCTTCAACGCGTTTTCCACGTGCATAAGAATGTAAAATTATTTTAATTAAGAGAAAAAGTGACAAATGAAAGAAAGTGCTTTGTAAATGTATTTTTTCATGTTTGTTTTACATCGAAATACCAAAACTATTGTTGTGAAAGTGTATAATAATTTGCAAATAAATCAGTCGTCATATTTACGATACGAAATTGGCCTCTACTAGGCAACAACAGACAGAAACCTTGTTTTGGACGAGACTGTGCGATCAGAATCATAGTTGATATCACGAAATTGGTTTATTTTATTTAGTATCAGAATGGGTGTGTTGCCTAAAAGTCACGTGAGATTAAATTGTTGGAATGAGATCCGGAATCGTAGTCACATGTTTCTTAATGATCGGAATTAGAACTGAAGTGGGATTATCTTTATAACCTATTTCACCGCTCTGGCCTTGAAGCAATAAAGGTTGAAGACCCTTGCTGTTGGCGATTAATTTTTTTTTTTTTAATATACATAAGACAAATTGTTGTTAAGTATTTATATAATCAGTGAGAAAAATTACTTTAATCTGTTTGCTTTTCAGATTTTTCATTAAATTTTGAAATGTATTATTAAAAATACTTTTTATCTGCATATAGCAACAAGACTAAATATTAAATAAAAATTTACACTTATCACTTTTAAGGTCACTGAGTACCCGCAGTCCTAGTCCATTATACTTGCCAACACTTGACATCGAAGCTAGTTTCTCACAGCTGATGCGCGACACTTAGAGCTGGTCAAAATTATTTATCTAACATGTTTTCCAGAACTATGAATAAATATGTCTTGATAACCAAATTATCATACATGGAAAATGGAAAATAGACTCAGCTCTCCGAATCTAAGTAACTGATTTTTGCATTTGATTGAAATATCGTACATCAGTATATATATATATATATATATATATATATATATATATATATATATATATATATATATATATTATATATATATATATATATATATATATATATATATATATATATATATATATATATATATATGTGTGTGTGTGTGTGTGTTCCCAGTTGTTTGCTTGCTTTTTTTTGTAGTGGTGTCGCTATCACGTGTATGTAGTATATTTCAAACAATTTTTGTGGTTACACTGTCCCAGCTTATCTTTAAAAGGTATTTTCTAGTGCTTTACGTCTTATAAACTGTTTCGCTTTAATTAACTCTCCAATCTCTTTCTGCCCATCGAAATGTGTTACTCTCTATACTATTGTTATTACAGTGGAAATTGCTCTTCTAAACTATCCAGTCGCATACCTCTTTCATTGAGAAGAGCAATGTGTGAAACTCCTTTTCACACAATTTCATCCTTTCTCTTTCCAACTTTCTGACTCCTGACTCGTCCACTGTGCTCGATCTTAAACAATGTATTATACTGGTAAAGTCTGGAATATACTATATATCTTCCCAACTTCCTTTAGCTTGCATACATTCAAATGCCGTATGTATCGGAACATGTCGGCCTTTTTTTAACCCTGGTTCTGAAAATTTCACAACTTGCGAAATTTGGTAGGTCTCAGAATTTTCACCACTATATATATATATATATATATATATATATATATATATATATATATATATATATATATATATATATATATATATATATATATATATATATATATATATATATATATATATATATATATATATATATATATATATATATATATATATATATATATATATATATATATATATATATATATATATATATATATATATATATATATATATATATATATATATATATATATATATATATATATATATATATATAATGAGCAAATATTTGTTGAAAAGTGATAGGGTGATATATGTTACTAAAGTCAATATCAATGACAAAGCACATGGCAAAGACCTTAGTAACAAAAGATGAAGAATTTCAAAATTTTATCACTAAGTCAAATGAAAGACAAATTTATTCTTTGTAGTTTGTTACCATTTTACAGAAGTTTATTTCGAAACATTTGTTATTCGAGAATGTTCTATAAAAAGAATGTTATTGGAGAATGTTCTATAAAAAGAATGTTAATGGAGAATGTTCTATAAAAAGAAAATTTCATAATTGGATAATATATATATATATATATATATATATATATATATATATATATATATATATATATATATATATATATATATATATATATATATATATATATATATATATATATATATATATATATATATATATATATATATATATATATATATATATATATATATATATATATATATATATATATATAGTGTGCGTCTACTTGGTTTTGGGATTGAAGTTTTAAAAAAAAAAAGTGTTAATAGAAATGAGACTAAGGTTTTTTCCCCCCCCCCCCCCTCAAATAAATAAATAGGCCTACATTATTTCTAATTATTTGCAATGTCATACAACGTTTGGATGAGCTTGTAGAAGTCTAGAGGTCTTCCTTTGTAATGATGTTTCAATGTACACGTAACGGCTTTGTGGATGTTCTAAATCGAATCACACACTCCATCTCCTTCAAGTGTGTTGTCACTATCTGAAACAAAAATTAATCCGGTAGTGTCTAAGTCGGGCGAATACGGAGAGTGGTCAAACACGCCTTTACGCATTTGTTGTGCAAGAGAAACCAAGTTACAAGATTTACACATGGTGGGCCTAACACGTCTAATTTTTTGTAGGTATATTCTTCATTACACTTTTATTAGTAAACTGCATTAACAGTTTAACTCTCTTTAACAAATTCTTTGCGAATTACACCCTGCGAGTCGAAGGAAATCACCAACATGATCTTCACACAAGGACTTCTGAAATCTCACTTTCGTTGACCATTGGCGAAGTTTCACTGATCCATGCAGCGGATTGACTTTGTGTTTGGATGATAGGCAAAACCCCAGCTTTCATCACCAGTTACAATCTTCGTACAGATGTCAGTGTAACTGTATGCTGTGGCAATCAAAATTTTAAATTCTTAGTTCTTTGTTCTGGAGCTAAAGTGTGGAACAAATCGAGAACACACCTATTATCCAAATCTTCTAACACATTTTTTTCTCACTGTAACCTTGCTGATTTTAATCTCCTCATTTACTAGTATTCTTGGTGTAAGGGGCTGTTTTCCCCCAACAGCTGACGAATCTTTTCAACATTTTCATTACTACAACACTCCGTAGGCAGCCTACTCCAAGGAACGTCTTCTCCATCACGAAAA
>SEYY01018436.1:92500-97500 GCA_009176605.1 Armadillidium nasatum | reverse complement strand
TAAAATTTGTAAAGAGGTCAAAAGCACTGAAATTTAAGGTTAAGAAAATTTGATATAAGGTTTATTTAATTGTAAGGAAGGAGTAGAATAGCCAACATTCACTTAAATTAATGATTATATGCATTTTCTCCAAAAAAAAAATCAAAAATTACAGTTTTGTATAGTTAAAGTTTAAAAAAAGTACAAAAATTAAAAAAAAAAATATTCTAATTCATAATAGTGATTCAACAGGTTTACTTAAGTAAGACCCTAAGGTAAAGTTTGAAAAAATGTAAGATATAAAATTATCAATTTAACCTGTATTTATACATATCATTGTTATTTTATTGCCATGTATCAAACTTGTATCATTTAGCTGCATTATTTAAAAATTATTATTTTGTTTATACTTTCAGTCAATATGGCTAAAAGATCAGCTTCTGCAGTATTTGAATACTTTACAATGTTTCAGGATAGGCTCGAAATAGCTAAATGTTAACATCTGCAGTCAGAAAATTAGAAGAGAACCTCCGGGTGCTACAAGTAAAAAAATTTCAACCAAATCTTTTTGGAGTATCTAAAATCAAAACACAAAGATGAACATTCACTAGCAGAAAAGGAGCGGTCAAAAGAAACAGAAAAGAAAAAAAATCTTAATTTTCTTAATATTTTGTTTGAAATTTTTTTTTATTATTTGACTGATTGAGCTGAAATTTTCAAAGTAAGTATGTGAATTTTTTCACGAAGTTCTGAGTTGATTTCGAGCATTTTTTTGAGTCTATAACGGTTTGAAACTTATTTGGACCCAAAGTTGAAAAAAATGAATAACTGGATCAAACCACTGGTCCACATGAGCTGAAAATTTAACTGAATACCTTTGCCCCAATTTCTTGCATTGGTGGGAATAGATTTTTGATATCACGTCTAGAAAAAAGTTATATAAGCACTTGAAAAAAAATTTGCAAAAGTCGTACCCTTCTGGAGGAAAAAATTATTTATAAAAAACGCTACCTACTATTTTTTTTATTTGTGAATATTGTTTAGAAGAGGGCAGGGCAACAATATTTATTTAGTGCATATTTAAATGCTCTTTGTTTGAAGCGAGATATAGCCTCTCAAACTTTGGGAATTTTTGAAATTTGGCCAAAAATGGACCTTTTTGAAGGCTATATCTCAAAACCAACGAATGTCATCGAATAAAGTACATAGAGGAATTTGTAGCCCCACCCCTCCTTCTATACACACCAAAAAGAGGAAATGTCATAGTTGTATTTTTTTTTTTTTTTTAATTTTTCTGAAAAGGTGGATTTTTTTTAGTTCAAAAACTTTTTTTTTTTCTATAGTTGGTCAGTTTTTGGCTTATAACATTTTTCCTATAACTCTGGGAACAAAAGTCTATTAGAGACTTTTGTATCCCATTTAATTTTGAATAAATAGTCCAATTTTCAGCTCATTCTAAAAAGTGGTTTGGCACCGCCATTCAATTAAAAAAGGGTAAAATTTCAAAAAAAAAAAAAAAAAAAAAAAAAAAAAAAAACTTTTAACCGTAATAGACTCGGAAAAACGCTAGAAATGGACTTTTCTTACCGGTAAAAAATCTATATAACTGAAAGTTTCAGCAGAATCGGCTGAAAATTTAAAAAAAAAAAAAAAAAAAAATTTAAGTATAATTTGCCATTTTAACCCCGGCCGGCAACCCCGGTTTTCCCTGATTTTTAGCCGGGGCCGGGGTTGGCCGGGGCCCCGGTCGGTTCATATATATATATATATATAATTTTTTTATTTATATATTTTTTTATTTTTTTTTATTTTTTTAATATCTTATTAATTTTTTTTATATATTTATTTATTTATATATTTTTTTACTATTTTATTTATTTATTTATGTATTTATTTAATTAATTAATTCAATTATTATTTATTTTTTATTTTAAAAATTTCGGGCGAAAAAAAACCCGCGGCGGACGAGAAATGGTCATGCGTGACCTTGACTATACGTCGAAAACGAAAATAAAACCGGTTATAAACCGGGTGCGTTTTTTAAACTGCACGCGGTAAACTTGCAATCAAATTCATATGCATCTTTGTCTGTGTGTGTTAACCAAACTTTTTAACAACATTAGTTAAGAATAAATGTATTATCAATTTTCTTATCTCGTATCGAATATTGGCTTCAGAAGGGGTAGAAAATGGGGAAGGGTCTCAGGGTCGCCTATCTCTGCTTTCTTTATACTCTTAAATACAATGAACAATTATTTCATGTATTCATAATGTAGACATATATATATATATATATATATATATATATATATATATATATATATATATATATATATATATATATATATATATATATATATATATATATATATATATATATATTATATATTTTTATTTTTTTTTTTTTTTTGTTGTTGTTGTTGTTATCTACTACTTTCTTCCTTATGTTTTCACGCCTTAATTAAAGTATGTCCCCATAATTGAGAATTTTTAATTAAAGATCCCTTTCGCATTACGGTTTTCATTGGAAAGCTAGACACGTCATATTGATTTTCATATGTAATGATTACTTATATGGCAAGTTCACTCACTGCTTAAATATTAAACTAGATTATATATACTATATATATATATATATATATATATATATATATATATATATATATATATATATATATATATATATATATATATATATATATATATATATATATATATATATATATATATATATATATATATATTATATATATTATAATAATTATAAAAAAAAAAAAAAAAAAAAATTTCTCTCTCTCTCTCTCTCTCTCTCTCTCTCTCTCTCTCTCTCTCTCTCTCTCTCTCTCTTCTCTTTCTTTTTTTTCTTTTTTTCTTTTTTTTTCTTTTTTTTCTTTATTTCTTTCTTTTTCTTTTTCTTTCTTTCTTTCTTTTTCTTTCTTTCTTTCTTTTTCTTCTTTTTTTCTTTCTTCTTTCTTTTTTTCTTTCTTTCTTTCTTTCTTTCTTTTTCTTTCTTTTTCTTTTTCTTTCTTTTTCTTTCTTTCTTTCTTTCTTTCTTTTCTTCTTTCTTTCTTTCTTTCTCCCTTTTTTTTCGTAAAAGTGAAGATTGTTTCATTTAATTATCTGTTCTAATATAATGTTTTATTTCTGGAATTAGGGTGCTGTTAATAGATGGTTCAAATTATTTTGCATTTTTAGCCATTTATATGTATTTTGTGTTTCAGTGCTTAATTTTATGTTAATTTACTTTTCGCATTTATTATTATGATGCAACTGTCGTGGTGTAATGGTAAAGTGATTGACTCAAGTGCTAGAAAGCCCTGGTTCGATCCTTCTTACGAATTACTGTAAGAGAGTTTCGCAAGTTGAATAGGGCCAATGCACGTGAGTTGCGAATTTTTAAAGTTAAAATTATATATATTATTATTTTTATTATTCGTCTTTTCATTTTCTGCATATTGTCCTCTCGTTTTCCTTTATTCTCTCTTTCTATCATTTTCTTTTTTTCTTTCTTTTTCCAATTTTTTTTCCTTAGTTATTTTCCACACTATTTATTTTTAATTCATTTTCTTTATAATTTTTTTCTTACATTACTTTTTTTTCTTTTATTTTTTCTGTACCCTGGATCATTTGGAGTCTAACTTTCTTCTCTCAGATCACCAGTATGGCTTTCGACGCTCGAATAATAATAATAAACTGTCTTGGAAACCACATATCACAATGGTTTCTAAAGCGGCCTCTAAGAAGCTGGGTTTTCTGTTCAGGTGCGAGATTTTTTTTCTTCCGAGCAGTTGCTCCAAATATATAAGGGTCTTATTCCCCCTTGTATGGAGTACTGTTCTCACATTTGGGGAGGCTCTAGCTCCTCTCTTCTGGATAGGGTTGAGTCTAAAGCTATAAGATTAATTAACTGTCCCCTACTTTCAAACTCTCTTGATCCCTTATCTCTGCGACGTGACGTTGGCGAACTTTCTCTTTTCTATAGGTGCTAGAGGTAATTGGCCTCTCGCATTCCTCCACCGTTGCTTCGTCCTCGTTGCACAAGGGGTGTCCTGCTTTCGCTCGAATTTTGTGTGGATGTAGGAAACTCCAGTCTAGCTCGTTGTGGTGCCTCCTTTCCAGCCACCTCTGTTCTGTGGAACTCTCTACCATCTTCTATTTTTTTCCTCCTGTATTTAATCTTCCACTCTTCAAGGCTTCCGTCTGTGCCCACCTGAGGGATGTGCGTTAGTTCTGTGTTTGAATGAGTTTTCTTCCCCCTTGTGTGTGACCCCTCCTTGAAAAGGGCTCTGCCCGTGAGTGGTGGCGATCTGTAACCCCCCTCCCTCTTCACCCTTCTTACTTTAATTTTTTTCACCTCTTTTAAGATCAGTTCAAATGACCTTTTAATTTCGAGGATAAATTTATGATTTTAAGATTGTAGGATTGATTTATCGACTTTTGACGTAGTTTTGAAAACTCATTTTTGCAATCCATCTTGATTTAATTATCATTCCGGCTGACCTTATCTCTTTAAGGTCTTCATGTCGAAAATTTTTACATTTTTTTTTCCACGTGGCGATTTTATAAATATCTCTGATACTGACTCGCACTTTTCGTCGTGCGTGCTAAGACAACGTCGGTAATGCCATATTGCGTGTCTTTTTGAGGCGTTGGTGGAAAGGGAGCTTGTGGATGAGAAATGGATTCGTTGTAATCATTATAATTAGAATTAAAAATAAAAAGCTAAAAACATGGATGTGCTATTTTCGTTGTGTAAAAGTTTACTTTAGGTTTATTTTATTCAACTGAATAAATTGTTTATGTTTTCTCGTAATATTTTCATCTATACTTTTTTTTATTTTTATTTTAAATGTAAATCGGATATGAGGATATTTTCGGATAGAAAAATAATCAATATTTCTTCAATCATAATATATATATATATATATATATATATATATATATATATATATATATATATATATATATATATATATATATATATATATATATATATATATATATATATATATATATATATA
>SEYY01018436.1:45000-87500 GCA_009176605.1 Armadillidium nasatum | reverse complement strand
CCGCATCATCAGAGGCCACCAACTTCCAGGAGATGATGGGGTGAGGTGTGGATGAAAGACATTGTTTGTATGCCACTCCTCCAACGATCTCCTTGACGGGTTTACATTTTGTCATTTATTTTTATAAAGATAAGTTAATCTGTGGGTGACATGGGATGAAGGGAAGGGAGAGTGAGGTAATCCAGTATAGAGTCGAGGGTATGCTACAGACACCCTCTGAGATGAAACGCGAAAAAAATATATATATATATATATATATATATATATATATATATATATATATATATATATATATATATATATATATATATATATATATATATATATATATATATATATATATATATATATATATATATATATATATATAAAACTTAAACTAAATTTCCACACATTTGCATGCATAAAAGAGGCTGTAAATAAATCAGCAAAAAAATATGCATGATCAGAATAACATTAAATCAGAAATTGCAAGGTTGATTTAAGTTATAAAAGAAGCCATAGAGGTGGTTTGAAACAATTGTTGCTCTAAATACTTGATATTTATATAAAATACTCGTTCTCAACCATAGTTAGGGAAAGTCTCATTCACATTCATAGAGTGCCTGAAATATAATATTTAGTTATTTTAGCATATCACTTATAAACAGGTGTTTGTTATAATTTACTTAGAGTAAAATCATGCATGATTAGGAAGAGTGATTTAAAAGGCTAAGAATATATTGAGTATGTTAAAAGGTTTTTTATTTTTAAAAATCATGAGCGAAGTATTAGGGTTTGATTGGAATAATTTTGAAAGAGTATAGAATAATGTTTTGAAATCAAATTCAACTGAAAGATTATTGGTGTTTGTTTTTGAAATGTTACAAAATGAAAGGGTGATATTTTGAAATATAAAATACTCGTTCACAAAATAGTTAGGGAAAGTCTCATTCATGTTTTTAACATTCATAGTGTTTCATACGAAATAATATTGATTTATATATTTTATATATATATATATATATATATATATATATATATATATATATATATATATATATATATATATATATATATATATATATATATATATATAATATATATATATATAGTTTGTGAATAAATGTACTGTTTATATAAGGAATGAGATCAGGTGATTTACTTTGCTCATAGATCAACAAAAACTTTAAGTGCCAAGATATATATATATATATATATATATATATATATATATATATATATATATATATATATATATATATATATATATATATATATATATACATATAATAACTAGTCATATTTACAGTATTAGATTTACTATCAGACTTTTATTCGATGTTAAATAAAATTAATAAGATTTGAGAAAGATACAAATCTAGTTAAAAATTAATAATGCAGTGATTGAATATTATTTATTTAAAAAAAAATGGCTACTTCAGTGCAAATGATTGAGAAACCAGCTTTTGCTACCACTTGGACTCAAACTCCTGTTGAAGTGAATAAAAACAGTCTTGTGAATGGTACTAGTAACTGTGGACCTTTCAGGAGTTACTTCTCCTCTTTGTCAGAAAAGAGTTATAAAGGTTCTCAGTCGTATGCACGTGGCAGTAATGGATTTATTAAGAATGTTCCAAATGGAAACATGGATCGAAGTCTAGCCTGCCGAAGAAATATTGAAGAGAGGTCTTCCTCATTTTTTAACAATAAGAATTCATCGAAAATGTCTGCGGCAGCGGCGGCGACAGCAGCAGCAGCTTTACTTCCAACACCACCGGATTCACCTCCGCCGAATATGTCATTCCACGTAGGTTTTATTTCCATCTTTTATTATGCTTATGTCGACGCTTTTATACTAACCAATTTATTGTGATTTTCTGAACAAAAATGAAAAGAAATTATTTTCCTGCTGTTTCTTTGATGTGAAAACATTACATTCCTAATCTGATTTTTAAATAAAGAATTATTAACCATGGATACTTACTTTCAAGTCATTGTTCGAAGGTAGTTGTGTAATGAAGCATTTACCTAATCAATAATAAAGAGTATTCCCTCTTAACAGTGATATCTTTTATTAAAATTTATTTACCCTTATTGTGTAATATATAAGCGAAATGTATAGTTTTTTTTATTAAAAAAAAATTTTTTTAAATTTTGTTTATGAGTGTGTGTATGTGTGTTACCCTGTCTCATAAATTTGTCTAATTTTTTTTAAAAAGTTTTATCAGTAGTTTATAGGTGTGAGATTTGATTGTGATACATTGTTATTATTGTTAATAATTTTTCAATATCAATACTTTTAATTTAGTAACCCATATATATATATATATATATATATATATATATATATATATATATATATATATATATATATATATATATATATATATATATATATATATATATATATATATATATATATATATATATATATATATATATATATATATATATATATATATATATATATATATATATATATATATATATATATATATATATATATATATATATATATATATATATATATATATATATATATATATATGACTGCTGTGGTCATGTTTTTATATTTGTTCTTTTGTATTCACTGTTTTTAAGTTTTTTCCATAGAAAAACAACCAACCTGTGTGTGTCTTCATACACAATATTTAATGCTCAATATATATATATATATATATATATATATATATATATATATATATATTATATATATATATATATATATATATATATATATATATATATATATATATATATATATTATATATATATATATATATATATATATATATATATATATATATATATATATATATATATATATATATATATATATATATATATATATATATATATATATATATATATATATATATATATTCAACCTTAAACCATTTTCGAATCCATAATAGGTTTTGTTCTAATTCATTTAATAATTGTGCATAGGAATTAATTTTTATGAGTTGATTTTATTGTTCTTGCTTCCGTCCCTTCATTGATTTAAGAGGGTTTGTTGTTGTTCTCTCCTACAGCATTTGATTGGCATTTCCTCCCTCAACTTAGCTGATAATTTTTTTCACATAGGCAACTTTCCTTAAGTTATTTAACTATCAGGCTTCATATTTTTAAATTTACAAATTTTATAATTCTGACATAGCAGTAAAGCTATCTTGAATAGGTTTTATTTTTGCAATTTTCTATTTTTGTTAAAAAAATTAATAGTTCATCAGAAACATTATAGTAATCTACTCTTTATTTTTCATATTTTTTAAAATCAAATATTTAACAACAGTATATATATATATATATATATATATATATATATATATATATATATATATATATATATATATATATATATATATATATATATATATATATATATATATATATATATATATATATATATATATATATATATATATATATATATTTATTTTTTTTGACAGAAGGGTCTTCTTACGGATATTACTACTAAGTTAGGACTACGAAATCTTTTGAAAGTACCTACAAGTAATACTGATAATTTCTTCCTGACGAGGCAGTGCTCATATATTTTTTACTGTGCGCGTATTAAGGTGTATTGTAATTATCCAAAATTAACTACAAAGGTATTATATATATATATATATATATATATATATATATATATATATATATATATATATATATATATATATATATATATATATATATATATATATATATATATATATATATATATATATATATATATATATATATATACTGTGTATATAGTTTGACGTTTATTATAGGCTTATATTCTATTAAAATTTTCTTCAGGCCATTGTTGATGATGACAGAGTGCAAGAAGCCATAGAGAAAACTATTTTAGAGGAACTTCAGGATGCCAGTTTAGATTTAGAAGCCGATGGTCGGTTATATTTATCTCTCTTATCCAAATATAAGAAACAAGCCATTAAAACAATTAAAAATTATGAAAGCAGCATTGTCCTCAACCCTCATTAGGTTTGTTATTACTTAAAAATTATTTTTTTGTATTAATTTTATTTAATTACGAGTTTTAAAGTATTTAATTTTTATTTATTTATTTTTTTTTTCTTTTTGTAGGATAACTGGGTATGTACTGTTTAAGGTATTTAACTTTCTCTTTATGTCTGTAACGGTTAACGAAGGTCAGCTTCAGATGATTGAAGCGGCTTCCAAAAGAAACATTCCACTCATATTTGTGCCTCTTCACCGTTCTCACGTCGACTACCTCTTTGTCACGTGGATCCTCTTCAATAGAGAAATTCCGGCTCCTATAGTTGCTGCAGGAGACAACCTAAGGATGCCCGTATTTGGGTAATTTTATATATATATATATATATATATATATATATATATATATATATATATATATATATATATATATATATATATATATATATATATATATATATATATATATATATATATATATATATATATATATATGAGAGAGAGAAAGAGAAATGGAAATGTTGGAACTATACATTGAATGAGATAAAAATCGCAAAAAAGTGAAAAATGTGATATTTGTACTTATTAAATTGCTTATATTTTCTAAACCAAGCCAAAGCCAAAAAATAATTCATTAAAAAAATTAAAATATACATATATAACAATAATTCAGCAAAGTTTGAAAAAAATCGAAAAAGTTTTTTTTTTTTTTCAAGGTCAAGGTCACCAATAGGTCAAATTTTTTATTTGACCTCCGAGGTCAAAATCATCTAAATAAATGTTGTACCGCTATTCAAGATCTTTTAAATGGTCTTTACACGATGCTTCTAAGTGCCATAGAAGCCGAGATATTGTATTTTGACCTCGGACTACTCTCTGAAAATTGACATTTTTGACCAAAGTTTCAAAGGTTCATATTTTCTGAACCGTATGAGCTAGAGACCTGCAATAAACGCCATTCATATTTTCTCAACAAGATCTGTTAGTGTGCCATTTTTCATAAAAATCGAAAGGGGTCACGGAAAAAATTGCCAAATTTAAGTTGAAGTGACTTGGAATGATATATATATATATATATATATATATATATATATATATATATATATATATATATATATATATATATATATATATATATATATATATATATATATATATATATATATATATATATATATATATATATATATATATATATATATATATATATATATATATATTATATAATAAAACTTTCATTCGACAGTTCAAGGTTCTATTTTTAACTTATTTATGAGTAATTAATTTATTATTAGTACTCTTGTATTCTGGGTATTTTCAGAAATTATTTTAAAGTAGGGAATAAAAATTCCATTTAAATCATAAACATGGGAATAAAATAGTTTTCACTGGGATTGGTTGTTTTATAATATCAGTTTTTGCGATTGACTATGATTAATAATAATAATAATAATAATAAAACTTAAATCCTTTTTTATCATTTAACATTACTGCAGAACTCTTCTAAGAGGTTTGGGAGGTTTCTTCATTAAGAGAAGGTTGGAATCTACGAAAATGAGAAAAGACTACGTGTATAGAGCGATTCTTCAGACGTATATGAGTCAAGCTCTTCATTCCGGCTATAATCTTGAATTCTTCATTGAAGGAGGAAGGACCCGAACGGGGAAACCTTGCCTACCTAAAGGTATTGGCTATTTTTATGATCTTAAATTTTCCATTTCCAAATTATTATTATTATTATTATTATTATTATTATTATTATTATTTGGAAGTTTAATTATAATAATAATAGCAAAAAGTTTACAAAATGTCATACCCCATGTTTAAAGATTTACTGTTTATTTAATCGATAAATTAACACGTATGCTCGAAATTTCGCTTTTATTATGTGTATTTTAAAATTTTTTATTAGTTTGTTTAACAGTTTTAGAGATAATTAAATAAGATAACATTTTATAGGGGCCTTAAATAAGATAACAATTTATAGGGGCCTTAAAATATTGTAAATGTTTAAGCATAAAGCTTGTTGAAGTATGGGTCTGTCTGTGTAGATTTTGACTAGGTTGATTGTATTAAAATATTGAGTGATATCAAATGTGCAAAATTAAAATGTGTTACCGTTGAGCAACACTCCTAGAATAAATCACCTTGTTGGAAATTATTTATGAAACATTATTGAAGAAAAGTAATTTTAAATTAAGTAGTTGTTATATAAAGCAGTGAAAAGAGATGATTACAGAATTATAGAACATCAGTTCATCGATGTTATTATATTGCCAAAAAATAGGTAGATTTATTATTATATAATGTATCTGCTTATGTTTTCAGTACAGTTTTTGCTATCATGTGCCGGCATAGAATATGACCTTAAAAAGAGGAATATATATATATAAGCATGTTAGTGAATCTTTTTTTACTTTTAACCTATATATATATATATATATATATATATATATATATATATATATATATATATATATATATATATATATATATATATATATATATATATATATATATATATATATATATATATATATATATATATATATATATATATATATATATATATATTATTATTATTTATTTTTTATATTTTTTTTTTTTTTTTTTTTTTAACAAAATATTCTGCTTTGAAATAAAATATCATATTACATATATTAAAAAAATAGCCGCACTCCCCATTGCAAAAATATGAAACCTGAGTATGAACGAGAATACTCGAACAAAAGTATGGATAAATTTTTTTGACTGTAGAGTCCTAGTACAAATATTAAAGGCGACAGATGTGACTGAAAGTATTTTTTATATACTTATTTTCTTCTCTTTTTCTTCAAGATCCCAACCGCATATCAGTAATAACAATTGCAATGAATTTTCTCATCTTCCTACTCAAGATTTTAATATTTTTTATTTAATTTTTAAACTGTTTTTTTTTTGTAGGTGGTCTTCTCAGTGTTATTGTGGACGCTTATCTAAATGGTACTTTAGATGATGCTCTTATAATTCCAATCGCTATTAATTATGACCGAATATTGGACGGGAATTTTATTCGTGAACAATTAGGACAAAAAAAGGTGAATCATTTTTATTAGTTGTTAACGAATCTTCATTACAGGTTCATATTATTATTATTATTATTATTTATTATCAACTCACTTAAAAATATAAGTATTTCTTCGCTTACTTCAGGGACAAAATTTTATCAGAAAGATTAAAATATTATATAATTCCAGGTACCTGAAAGTTTCTGGAGAGCAGTGAGAGCAATCGTTAATGTTCTTTCTACAAGCTATGGTCATTCTCGGATTGATTTTGGTCAGCCTTTTAGTTTAAATGAATTCTTCCAATCTTCAAAGTTATACTTGCCAAATAAAGTTCCACTGACAATCGGACGAGATTTGAGTAACCATTCTCCTGAGTCTTCTGTCAGCTGCCAAGTTAAAAATTCAATTCCTAACGGTCATCACCGTTCTTTATCAAATCCTAATAACAATTATAATAGCCATTCAAATCCGTTGTCAAGTAATGAGAATGGTTTGATACATTCTACTAGGAGCAATTCGTCTTTGTTCGGGTGTGAATACTCGGAAGGTTACAGAGATTTAGTATCATCACTTGCCTCGCATATCGTTTATGGTATGTATTGTTAAGAATTTTCTTATTTATTAAAGACATACATATTTTCTAAAAATGAATTCTTATTTAAATAATAAAAAGATGCTTTTTTTTCTCATCTTTGTATTATAAATTATATATTCAAAGTAGTAAGAAAAAGTTATTTTAAATAGCCGTTTTTCCATGGGAAAGATAAATCTTAGTTAAATAATACTTTTTGTTAGATTTTTATCAATATGAAATTGCTCTGTTGTGTATATATATATATATATATATATATATATATATATATATATATATATATATATATATATATATATATATATATATATATATATATATATATATATATATATATATATATATATATATATATATATATAAGTTTTTTTAGAATACTACTACTAAAAATGTTTCTGATTTCAATACCTATTATTAACTTTTATTTCCTGAAGTTTTCATCCCTATTGAATTTTGTTAAATTTTGAAACACTTATTATTATTATTGTACTTATGAGTGTTCACCTTTAATTCGCTTTCTTGACAAAATTTCTAAGATTGGGATTTTATAATATATCAAACTATTTTTTTTTTTTTTTTAAAATGATGAGAAGGTGTTAAATTTATTTTTAAGAATTTTAAAACTTAAATACTGATATTAAGAGTTAAAATATGACCACTGTGATGTGTAATACTAGTTAAGTTATATATACTTCATTTTACTTTTCCCTAATTTGAGAAATTCTATAATTAAATTTTTTGATTAACCTTTAAGGCAAACTCATTTGATAAATCGTTCCGTGATGAAAGGTTTCTTCTGCTGCTCTTTTGTGATTACTTAATTTGGTAGCATTTGTTACAAATTAATACTTACTCACCTAATAATAATAATATAATAATAATAATAATAATAATAATAATAATAATAATAATAATAGTAATAAATGGAGATAGGGTACAATAAAATCTTTGTCATTCTCTAGCTTGAATAATGAATATATACATTTACAAACTGTTATCCTTCAACTAGGATTAAAAACATAACCTGAATTGTAAAACTGTTTAGTACTTAAGTCATTTGTTGTTGTCTCGGAAACAGAAATAAGGTTTAATTATTATATCTGTTCAATTAACTTTTAACATCTTTGAAAACCGACGACTCAAACTATTTTTGTTGTTGCTTATTTTACCATGATTTTGGGAAAGATTATATTGAGATTCTTAACAAGCCTTAAACTTTTCATCATGCCATGTCTTCAATGTAGTAGGTCATCACTGCATAATATTTTGACCATTTTTAGTTTAATTATATTGGAAAATTGCATTAATATCTTTATTCCATTTTGAATCTGTAGTTACAACATTTTGGGTACATCTTTTATAAGCAGCATTGAACTCTAATGGTGCAACTATATAAATGAGATTTCTCTGCTTGCGTAGTCGGTTCTGCTTAGTATCGAAAAATTACTTTGTAGAACTAGTAATTATTGTACTCTTTGCATTAATCAAATAATATGTAATGAAATTATTTATTATTCACGGAAAATACTTGATGCTTGAAAATAAAATAATCTGAGTTTTAAAATAGTGACAGACTTCCCGACTTCGGTTTCATATTTTATCTGTATTTTATAGATGCCGAAAAATGCCAAGCTATCATGTCTACAAATGCTGTTTCGTGGCTATTGTCATATTTGCACCGGGAGGGAGTAACGCTTGACCGCCTGGCCCACTCTGTGCAGTTTCTACAGGAAGACTTACGGGGTATGGGAAGAGATACGGGTTTCTCTGGAGATTGTCTTGCAACCACAATACATGCGGTAAGGATTGTAGTTTCCGATGCTTTAGGCTAACGATTTATTTGTTTAAATAATGTATATAATAATAAAATGAAACTTTTAAGTATCCTTTATATTCCCTTATTTTGAGAAGTTGTAATTAGTTTTCACGTAGTTTAACGGACTTTAAAATTTAAAAACCAAACGACAACTAAATGTTCTTTAAAGAATGTGCTTATATTTAATCTGAATCCTTAATAAAGATATTTAGTCACATTTAAAATAACTTAGAAGGTAAAATTAGTTTAACGCTTTAACTTCAAATTTCTATTTTAAATTTGTAAAAATTGCTGATGTTTATTAAAGTTTTCAGTGTTAGAGGTATTTTTAACGGTTCTATGAACTTTCATATTGGAGATCTTTAATTTCGACTAAAATTTGTCACATATAGGACGTGATTATCGAGAAAGAATGTTTTTCTTTAGAATTCCTAAACCTTTATTATTATTATTATTATTATTATTATTATTATTATTATTATTATTATTATTATTACTATTTTCATTATTGTTATAATATTATTATTATTATTAAAGGCAATATTTATTTTAAGGGGATAATATGAGATATAAAGTGTTTGACTTCAAGTTTTCAGGTGACCTATATCTTATTACATTGATATGTTTTTAATATTTTTAACATTAGATATCAATGCTTGGAAGAAGTCTGGTTCACGTTGATGGTGACCCCATAAATGATGACCCAAAATGTGTTTTTATCCGACCTGTGACAGTCCTTCCAAATGTTATCGAATTAAATTATTACGCGAACGCACTCTCGCCATTGTATGCAGTTGACTCTATAGTTGGTGAGTTTATATGAATTACATTATCTCTTAATAATGGGAAGCTTGAAGCTTAGAGCAAAGATGCAGGTATTAACTTTATTCATAATTAAATATGTTGAATTTAGTTCTAATATTATTATTATTATTATTACTGCTTATGATGATTACTTGGATTTTCTCTTTCAAATAAAGCTTCATTTTCTAAATATAAAGTGATCAGTTATTTACCAAATTATTACTATTACTTGTTATTATTATTATTATTATTATTTATTTATTTATATATTTATTATATTTTAGCTACCTCCTTACTTACAATGGCCGATTGTGATTTGTGGAGTTACAGAGATGTTGAAAGCGACTGTGTAATATCTCACGCAAAGGTAACATCATTTTTATTTTTTTTTCGTAACTTTTGGATACTCTTATTAAATTTTTTATTTGTTTGTTCGTTTGATACCGTGATGAAGAATTTAGTGGGAAGCTTCAATTATGTTTTGTTTTTATTATCTTTTCAGTTAGTGGAAAGAAGTAAACGACTGTGTCACATTCTGCGAAATGAATTTATATATGTGGCTCCTTGCAGCAGTTTAGATAAAAAGATAAACCAATCCATTAATAACTTAGTGGCCAGTGGTCTTCTCGTAAATGATACGGATTATATATATATATATATATATATATATATATATATATATATATATATATATATATATATATATATATATATATATATATATATATATATATATATATATATATATATATATATATATATATATATATATATATATATATATATATATATATATATATATATATATATATATATATATATATATATATATATGCGATTTATATTATCTTTATAGATGTTGGTTGCTTTGCATTGGAATATATGATCTATTTATATTTTGATTTTTCAGTTCTTAATTTGTTCGATACTGTTTTCAGATCGAAGTAAATCATAGCTAATCATGTAGTAAAAAAATTTTTTTTTTTTTTAATTAAATTATTTATCATTCCATAGTTTTGATGTTTGTATTGTTGCTATTAATTTCTGAAGTATATTCTCTTTTTTTTTTTTTTTTTTTGAAAAGAACGGTGTTGTACTCTGTATATATATATATATATATATATATATATATATATATATATATATATATATATATATATATATATATATATATATATATATATATATATATATATATATATATATATATATATATATATATATATATATATATATATATATATATATATATATATATATATATATATATATATATATATATATATATATATATATATATATATATATATATATATTGTTTAGGATGGAAATGAGAGAGGATTTCGAAGACATTACGACATGGATATCGATAACGAAATGGATGATGAAGAAATCCTTTCATCAAATGACGAAGGGTCTCGTTACACTCTCTGCCCTTCTACAACTAACTTGGAAAAACTTGCCATGGTGACAAGAGGTATTATACCTTTGATCGAATCCTACTATGCGTCTGTTCTTCATCTGAGTACTCTCATTGGTAGGCCAATGCCAGATCAGGAATTTATAACCAGTACTCAGAAATCAATTTCTGTTCTTTTGAAGAAAGGCGTACTTTTGTATGGAGAAAGTATCGCTGTGGACCCCTTGCGTAATGCCCTTAAACTCTTAGAAGCTGATGGGATCATAGAGAGTTACTCTCAAGATAATTTAAAAATCATTTTCTTGTCAAAAGATTTTGAGTCTGAAGAAACGCTTTGGTCCATTCAAGAAGAAATCAGCTCATTTAGGGTATAGAATTAAATATATATATATATATATATATATATATATATATATATATATATATATATATATATATATATATATATATATATATATATATATATATATATATATATATATATATATTGTAAAGATTCTTGGTGAATAAAAAAAAATGTATAGGATTTTTTTTTCTCGCAGTGATATAATACATATTTTACTCGTTCGTTGAAAAGTATTGATATTTTTTGTTGAAATTCAATTAATAACTTTTTAAGTGAACTTCTGGTTTTAAAATTTGTCAGTTAGAATAGTATAGAGATATTAGTACTTTATATATATATATATATATATATATATATATATATATATATATATATATATATATATATATATATATATATATATATATATATATATATATATATATATATATATATATATATATATAATATATATATATATATATATATATATATCAGATTATTTTTTTCTGGTAGTTAAAAACATTTTATTCTTTCATAGATGTAAAATGTGATAAAGACGTAGTAATATTTTTTTTTATTTAATAGTAGTTTCGTCTTTTAGGGCATTCCTAATCTTTTTTTTTTTTTTTTATCCTTAGCGAATTTTCTGAATATATTTTAGCCTTTAACAACAGGGTTAGCACAAAGAGTCAAAAGTCTGTGGCTTTTTGAACTTCTGACCATAAAATTGACTCCTGCTTTTTTGCTTTTTGCCAAAGGTTTTTTTTTTAACCCTTACATGAGAAATTACAAGACAGTAAAAGGTCTTGATGGTCATGAAATATATATATATATATATATATATATATATATATATATATATATATATATATATATATATATATATATATATATATATATATATATATATATATATATATATATATATATATATATTCTTTTAATAAAACACGTTATTAGTATTAGATATAATTTTAAATACAGCAAATAATTATGTCCAAAATTTAAATTGGTGGTCGCTCTAATTTACTAGAGTGGACAGAGGTTAATATATTAACAGATGGTTAAATAGCTTACACTGCCAGAAGGCCCAGAAGTGGATAAGATACCTCTGATTCTACCCAAGAACTAGATCTTGGTGTCACGTGTTTTACTAAGGTCTGCTGTTACTTGTTTTCTTTTCTTAATATTACATTTCCTCAATGTGTTTGTATTCTTCTAATCCTGTTACTTATCAATGCAAAGCAATGCTTACACCCCACTTTTACTTCATGATCCTCTGTTAAAATATTAGCCTCTGTCCACTCTGGTGCTTTAGAGTGACCGCCAGTGTGAATTTTGGGAATATTTATTTGCTGTATTGAAAATTATAAATATATCTAATACTAATAACCTATTTTATTAAAAGAATAATAATGTATATATATATATATATATATATATATATATATATATATATATATATATATATATATATATATATATATATATATATATATATATATATATATATATATATATATATATATATATATATATATATATATATATATATATATATATATATATATATATATATATATATATATATATATATATATAATTTGTAGATGGCCCTTGAGATCTTTTATTGTCCTTGAATTTCTCATGTAAGGGTCAAAAGACCATGGCTTTTTGGATTTTTTGGATTTTTTGCCAACCCTGTCAAACAAAAGTATTTATATCTTAAAGATCTGTTCGAATAGTATAAATGATGCTCCAGATTGGAAATCTGTTTACGTTACTTTCACGATATCTGTTTACAATTGAGGAGGATCAAATTTAGTTTTGTATAAATATAAGTAATTGTCAAAGCATACTGTATTTATTTATTTATTTTTTTCTTACTAGCTTTGTTAATACAGACTATGCAGGCCGTTAACTGTAGCTAATATCTTATCACTTGATAATATTATAAAATAGAGTAAACCTTATATTAGTATTATTGTTATTTGAATTTTGTCAAGACGTATTAAAAATAGACATCTGATGATGTCGAAATTATCATCAGTGTAAGAGGGTAGTTTAGAAAGTGGAAACGAAATTTCTCAAGTGTTTCGGAGGAGATGGAATCTTAAATATAAGAGGATTTCAAACACAAATGAAAATAGATTAGAAAAGTAGTATACCTTAAATTTTAAAGCCGTTAAGCAGCGGTAATATATATACATTGTTGAAGGTGTTAAAGTGATCTAAATTTAGGGTTCACAGATTTTAAATATTCTGTTACTTTATTAATGAAGCAGATGATATTTTGACATGAAGTTTCGCAACAGTTTGTTGAAAGCTGAAAAAGATTGTCATTGTTTTTGGTTGCTGAATGCATTAAAATTTAAAACGACGCCTTGTAAGTTAGGTAGTAATAATTCCCATTGTTGTTATTATTATTATTATTATTATTATTATTATTATCATCATTATTGTTGTTTTAAGTGTTGGAAAACTAGAATTCAAAACCATAAAAAATGTTAAAATATTTCTTCATTGTTAAAAAAAATTAAATAAATAAAAGTTATGCCAATATAACAAATCAGTTTAGTCTTTAAGAGCTTTGGAAAATTTATTTTCATAAAAAAATATTGGAAAGTTTTAATATCATAACCTTTATTCTATTGAAACCTATATTTTTGAGAGGTTGAGAGAAATGAATCCTATTTTAGAGATAGTGGCATCATTATTGAATTGGTAAAATAGTTAATGGAATGAATTAAGCCTGGACTACTAAAGTTCATTGCTGCATACAAATAAAATGTTTGGTTGGTTGGGAAGACATATGATCATGGTTGAACGTTAGGTGGTTTCGAAGGTTTTGATGCTATAATTCAAAGCCTTTACTTACTCTTCCCCTTGAAATCTTTAAGTGCAGCTTCAAAGTCTGAATGGGTCGTCAAGGCCTTGGTCATGTTGGGCATCACTTTTAAACCTTGGAACAACTTAGGAAGAATACCCAAAAGGTGAGCAGATATTCTAAATGCAGTAAATGTAGATACGAATATTTCTGCTGTGGTTTTATTCTACCATTTTTTAATTCTTGAGAAATGAAGTTAGCTATTAATAATAATTTATTATTTCGGTGTCCATGTTCGCATATATATATATATATATATATATATATATATATATATATATATATATATATATATATATATATATATATATATATATATATATATATATATATATATATATATATATATATATATATATATATATATATATATATAATAGGCAAAGTGTCTTCTCTTCACTTCTCCATAGTAATTTTTAAATGTCAGATATGCTTACCAAGACAATATCTTTTATATATGTATATCCACGTTAAAATTATATTTTCAGTATAAATATGAAGAATTGTGCAATTTTTATATAGTTCATGTTCTGTGATCTGTATATATATTAACGGAAATAAAAAAATGCGTATGCTATATATATATATATATATATATATAGCTATATATATATATATATATATATATATATATATATATATATATATATATATATATATATATATATATATATATATATATATATATATATATATATATATATATATATATATATATATATATATATATATATATATATATATATATATATATATAAAACTTTTTTTAACCAAAGGAGTAAAATGAAAGTTGCTTTTGATTCAGCAACCGATTTTATATATATAAATTATTGGAGTTTGTTTGATTTTGATTTATCCTTAAACTGTTACACATATTTGCACAGGTAAGTTCCTAAATGAGCTTAGGTGTTGAGAATTTTAAGAAAGGTGCTTGCCCTGTTAGTCAAGAATTAGCATCTTCTTTCTGATCTCGAAACTTTATTTTAGAGTTCTAGAGAAAAAGTTTCTTTGTTTCAGTGATTTCTTATGTTAGTCCTCGAGTGTAATCCTCCCAGTTATGGTTTTCCACCTATTGGTGAGACTAGCTCTTTCTCTCTCTATTGGAAACGCTCATTTATCCAACCTATTCAGAAAAAAAGGTAGCTGCTTTGATCCTTTTAACTATCGTCCTATAGCTCTCACCTGTATTTTTCCTACGATCTTTGAAACTCTGATCAACTTCCATTTTTTTGGATCCCTTCTTTCGAATCATCAGTATGGTTTTCGATGTTCGAGCTCTACTGGTTATTATACTGTCCTATCTCTCAGATTTATGGTTTTCTGCTCTTAGGGAGTCTTTTTGCAGTGGCGCTTGACAAATATTTGACATTTGACAAGGTATGTCATGCATAACTGGTTCAGGATCCTCTCCTTTGGGTTTCCTCCTACTTTGCTTGCTTATATCTAGCTTTCTTCCTAATTGTTCCATTCGACTGTTAATGGAGTGACTTCTTCCTTTCCTGTAAATAGTTGTGTTCCTTAGTTCTGTCATGTCTCCTACTTTATTCCTAATATTTATTAATGACCTTTTCAGCTACTCATCTAACCCTATTCATTCATATGCCGATGACTTGATCCTTCATTCTTCTTATTTAAAATTTGCTCCCTCTTTTGCATCTAGAGTCACCCCTATTCTTAATTTTTCGGTTTTATTCTTGTTGATCTGAATAGAACTTCCCAGTGAGGTCGTCTCAACATTGTGATTTTCAACTCTATTAAAAACTGAACTAGAATTCTCCCTCTCAAAAACACCTAACTTTATAATTTCGATGGTTCTTCAATCTCCTGTTGGCAGTATAAACATCCTTGGCTTTCACATAAAAAAATTTCTTGTAAACCTCGCATCACAATTTTTGCAAGGGCGGCCTCAAAGAAGACAGGAGTTCTGTTAGTCTGCGATTTTCCCCCCGTTTTTGCAGTTAATCCAATTACAGTATACAGTATACACTACTCAACAAAGATTTTGTCACATAAATGAAATTGATCGTTTCTAGTTAATTTTGGTACGGTAAATACAAATTTGATCTTAGAAATGATCTATCACGTACCATTTTTGAGGAAATTGAAAATTATATATTAAAAAAATTGTAAATATACGTACTCGCATACGTGATATATATATATATTTAAATTTATAGTAATTTAGATCAACGCTATAAATTTACGACAATCCAGAATCCATATTACTGGCGCAAAAACAGTAAATATAAAAAGGCTTCGTAAATAATAAAGGGTTATTTTGATAATCACATATTTTCTTATTTATCTTTTTTTATTTTCTAGATAAAAAGTTTGTTAAAAGAATTTTTTAATTAACGATGTGGTAATTTTTATGTTCAAAACAGAACGTACTATTTCTTTCAATTAGGAAAATTTATTTACAGTTTGTTTGTGACTTAAGAATATTAGGGCCTGACTTTCATTAGAAAATAGTTCGAAAAGAGTCGTTGAAGTTTGAATTTAAACTCGAATATAAATGGGATTATCGCCATTTTGTCTATAAATCTCACTATCCATCTGACCTACTATATATACCAGGGTTGGGGATTTTTTTTATTATTATTATTATTATTATTATTATACATGAATCAAATTTAAAAATTCATGATTTTTTATTTTTTTTTTTTTTTTTTTTTTTTTTTTTTGATTTAATTTTTTTTTTTTTTTTATTATTATTGTTTAATCTAATTATTATAATATATATATATATATCTATATATATATATATATATATATATATATATATATATATATATATATATATATATATATATATATATATATATA
This sequence comes from Armadillidium nasatum, assembly GCA_009176605.1. Taxonomy (NCBI): domain Eukaryota; kingdom Metazoa; phylum Arthropoda; class Malacostraca; order Isopoda; family Armadillidiidae; genus Armadillidium; species Armadillidium nasatum. The sequence continues at coordinate 69,832 of SEYY01018436.1, read as the reverse complement.
TATATATATATATATATACATTTGGGATTCTCTTCTGGATAGGGTTGAGTCAAAAGCTAAAAGATTAATTAACTGTCCCCTACTTTCAAACTCTCTCGATGTCTCTGCGACGTGACGTTTATCTCTTTTCTACAGGTACTACAATGGCAGGTGCTCGAGGGAATTGGCCTCTCGCACTCACAAGGGGTGCCCTGCTTTCTCACGTGTGGACGTAGGAAATCCAGGCTAGCCCGTTGTGGTACCTCATTCTTTCCAGCCACCTCTATTCTGTGGAACTCTCTACCTTCATCTATTTTTCCTTCTGCACTCTTCAACCACCTGAGGGCTTTGCGTTAGGTGTGTGTGTGTTTAAGCGAGCTCTCTCTATGTGTGTGCGCCCCCTCCTTGAAAAGGGCTCTGCCCGTGAGCGGTGGCGTTCTGAAAAAAAAAAAATGAAAACATAGTAAAAATATATTTAAAATTATAGTAATTTAGATCAAAGCTATAAATTTAGGACAATCAAGAATTCACATTATTGTCGCGAAAAGAGTAAAGTGAATGTAAAATGGCTTCGTAAATAACAAGGGTTATTTTGATAATCATAAATATTTTTATATTTATCTTTATTTATTTTCTTTATTTATTAAATCATAATTTTTTAAAAAGTACAAGCTATTTTAAATTTTTTCTATATATGAAAATGCGACTGATAGAACCAATTAAACTGTATTTAAATTTTAAAGGAAACATATAAACTATATTATATTATTATTTTTACGAATATTTTATGGTTCTGTGTTGTTTAATTTATTATTATTTTATTATAAAGATAAATATTAAAAGCATTCTATTGCGTTTAATATTTGACTATTACCAAAGTTTACCCTATATGGTAAACTTTAAATTAGATACTTTGATTTGCGCGTAAAGGTTCTAATTTGTGGCATAAGGAGTTGAGTTTTCATGCCCAGGAATTTGAATGGAGAAGACCTATTTAATTAAAAGGACCATTCGTCTTTGAATTTACCCATTAACTTAAATATAGCCTTTAACCTTTAAAAGTCACTCCTCTAAAATTTTAAGTTTTGGAAATCAAGAAACAATTATTAATAATAAGTTTAGCTTTTAAAGCTTTTATTTTCTATTGATTTTTACTGATTTTGTTTGCATTTTGTTGCATATTACTTAGTTTGGTTTATTTACTTTTTATTGGAGTGACAGTTACAGCACTGTTTATTTTAAGCTTCAAGGTTTTTATAACAGTATATACCAAAAAGCAGTTAGAGCTTTGAATAGAATATAAATTTAGTGGATCGGTCTGATTAAATTAATTATTTAAGAGAAATAAAAATCATCTTGGGGAGAAAAAAAATGATTTTGTGGTAGATTGCTGAATGCTGGCACATTTCAACCATAAAGCTTTTATTCTCATTTGTTCCTTGTTTTTTTTTAATTTATTTTATTTATTTTTTTACATAATTCTATGGAACAAATTAATAACAATAAACTTATTTGAATAGTTTATATTTATAGATACTAGATATCTTATATTTATTTTTTTAAGGTAAATGAAATTTGTGATTTATAAGGATTATTGCGTAACTGTCACGTCACGGTCTTACTCGTACAGCTTGCAAAAAAAATAAATAAATAAATAAATTAAAAAAAATTTAATTAATATCACTTAAATTTTTAAAAAAAGTATTTCTATTGAAATTTTAAAATTAATAAATTTTATATAACTCACCCGCCTTTTACAATAAATATCTAAGGCCAGAATTCAAAAGTAAATCAGTGATTCAGGTTTCAATAATATCATTGGACTTTGATTAATTTTCCCTTCAGCCAGATAAAATGCTTAAAGTTATATTAATTTTATTTATTTATTTTTTTTTTTTTTTTACGTTATCCTATGATATTTTGAACTTGAGAATATGAAGACAGCGAAGTCATTTTTTAAAACAAGATTTTTTTTCAACAAAAAAAAAAAAAAAAAAAAAAACCTTAAAAAAAATCAAATTTATTTAATTAATTCGATTTTTATTATGCGAACCCTGGTATATACTTTGGTATATATAAGCAGAAACTTGTACTATGTAATGTACATGTAAATAAATAAAGACCTAGGTAATAATAATAGCTGTTTTCTCTGTGTCCTTCCCTGTGTAGCCTTTATTGGAAATTCTTATATTAATGCTTTAAAGAAGCTTATATTGCTTAATAATGTTTAATGCAGATAAACTTAATTTCAATTTTTTTTTTTTTTTTTTTTTTTTTTTTTTTTTTTTTTTTTTTTTTTTTTTTTTTTTTTTGTTATAAGCAGAAAAACTTAACTATGGTTTTCAATATTATCCTCCCAACTTAGAAAATCCTTTATATAATGGCAACCCTGACATGTATTTTGACTCTTTTTATACACGAGAAACGAGAAGCTAGAGACTTGCTTCTTACCATTGACAGTGAGAGTCGCTTTTACAGATATGATTAAAACGTTTCTTAACTAAAAAAGTCTTCCATATGATGAGTATTATCCCGTTTAACTATTTTAAATTACTTGGAACCATATGTTATATATACTTTTATTCTTAGGGTAGGAATCTTTAAAACTTTGTAAAAGAAGTTGGGTCCCAACCTGCCTGACTCAACTTGATGTTTTGTTTTGCTTTTTGAATTAGATTAACTTTTTTGATTATGATCAGGTTGAGTTAGCGTATTACTTTTAACTTGAACTATATTTGACTTGACTACTACTATTTTCAAAAGGGACTAAGTTTTTGAGCAGAGTTTGAGGGTTCTTGCTTTGTTTGGGCTGAAGCTATATTCCTACTGGGCTAGACTTACCTAAATTTACATTTAAAATTTTTACTTATGAGCTTATACAAAAATGCCGATTGTCCAAGTTATTATTTTTGGAAATTTAGTAAATCCTCAAAATTCCCCCTTTTATTTTAACCATTTGAGAAACATTTTCAATGGTGAGTTCTTTTTTAATTTCGTTTTATTAATTGTAGGATAAATTTACTACAATTAGGTTTATTCTTAGTAGAGCAGCCACATATCTGCATTAAGCGCTTTCTAGGGTTTCAACGCAATAGAAATTTCCAACACCTCATTTATATTTATATTTCCGCCATCATGCCAAATAATATGCCGACAGGTATGATTTGGTTATTTTTTTGAGAAATTACATTTTATTACATATGCAAAGTCTGTTGCATTTCTCAATGGTCGAATACATAAATATTTTAGGACAAACTTAAATAAACATTATTATTATAAGAAAATAAACATTAAATTTGGATATACAATTAAATATAAATTTTCTTTTGAAAAAATTTAAAGGTAACTATTTTATATTCGCATTAATTTGTATAACAAAATTTCATTTCAATTGCAGCATTTCATTTTTATTTATTTTATTTACTCCTTTATTTATAAATTGAGCACTATATATATATCAGAAAATATTTTACCTATGGATTGTATTGACTGAAAATTCTGGGGAGTCAGTTGGCAGTCTGGGGGGTGCCAATCTCCCCTGCCTCCTCTAGTTACGCTTATGAGTGATTTACATAGATGTTTAAAAACTTCGACAGATAGAAGGTGAAATCATCACAAAAAAATCCCACCGAATACTTATAGGGCCTTAGCCCGACCTCCTGGACAATATGAAGCTCTAGCTTATGATCCGTTTGTGGTTTCAGCACTACTGGGCCCCATCAGTATTAATGGTCTGACTCAATGGCTACCCAGGTCCCCAGACTTTAATCCTTGTGACTTTTATTTATGGGGTCATCTAAAGCCGCTGATGTACGGGGAGAAAATTACCTACAGTCAGCATTTACTGCTGTGGGTCGAGGAAGGAGTAACACGTATTAGGGACACTATGGACCTAGATACGATAGTTGCAAGCCAGTATGGTCTTCGATGCGAGTTATGCATTTGGATAATGACAAGTATCTTATATGGTCATAATGATTTCGAATCACCTTCTCTAAAACCTGTTTCAGTCTTTACATCACTGTTCAGACGCTCTGTATATCTGTACAGCAGATCAGTGACAACTGACAACATAATTGTATTCTTTGATTAGGCTTATACTTAATTTAAATAAAAATAATTGTACACAAGTATTGCTCCTCTCTCTCTCTCTCTCTCTCTCTCTCTCTATATATATATATATATATATATATATATATATATATATATATATATATATATATATATATATATATATATATATATATATATATATATATATATATATATATATATATATATATTACCTCTGGTGGGCAAAGGCGAGAGGCCTACTAAATTACCACTAGAGTTAGGGTACAATTTAAATTTAAAAGGTCGACATGTCCCAATACACGATGTTTAAAGGTGTGTAAGTCATAGGAAGTTAGGAAAATAGATGAAGGGAGTGTGTTCCAGACTTTACCAGTAAAAAAAAAAAGTACCTGTAAGATTGAGCATAGCTGTTAAGTCTGGGGTTGGAGAATTGGATACAGAAAGGATAAGATTGTATAGAAAAGAGTGTCGCACAAGCCCTTCTCAATGTAGGAGGTATGCGACGGGAGAGTTCAGAAGAGCAGTGTCTATTGTAATAGCGATAGGATAGAGAGAGGGACGCAACAGTCTGACGGGCAGAAAGAGACTGGAGAAAATTAGTGAGACCAAAAGAGTTGATAAGACTAGACTCCACCTTCTCAAGGAGAGCTGTATGAGTGGAATCACCCCAGATGTGTGATGCATGCTCCATACAGGAGTGAACAGCACCCCCATAAAGAGCAAGAAATTGGGGGGGAGTGAAGAAATTTGGTAGGGCTTCGGCCTTTGTTCACGAGAGGTAATATATGTAAAAAAAAAAAAAAAAAAAAAAAAAAATGGGGAAAAAATATACTTATAATTTTGCCTCTCCTAGAAAATCGTTTGACCCTTCTCAGAGTTACTTCTATCTACGGGCTGATTTGAATTAGATTCGGATTTGAGAAATTTAAAAATGGCTGGATTCGGATTCGAATGTTGCCGTATTCGCCCATCACTGATATTTATATATATATATATATATATATATATATATATATATATATATATATATATATATATATATATATATATATATATATATATATATATATATATATATATATATATATATATATATATATATATATATATATATATATATATATATATATATATATATATATATATATATATATATATTTTCTTTCTAAAATTAAAGAATAAATCATGGTAAACTGAGTGTGTTTCACGGTCAAGATTGTTTAAAAATCTTGAAAATTCTTCTAGTGAATTTTTTCACGAATCGTACGCGTTTCACGAGTTTCGCTGCTGCAAAACTACATTTCCATCTTTAGTTTTCGCTCAGCAATCTTGAATTGTCACGTGATGTAAATAAGCATGGAGAAGTCAGGTCAAGGCCTTTTTTAAGAATACTTTTTGGAAATATTCTTACAAAAATAGATTTGTATGCAAATTACTACGGATAATTACTTTAGCATTTTTGAATCATTGATTTGTTTTAAAAGATACAAATTTATTTTCAGTTTGGAATTTCATTAGTTAAAATGCTCTTTTTTATTTATTTATTTATTTTTTTTGTTATGGTTGCCTTCAAAAAGTCTTTGAAAAAATTTTGTTTGTTGAAAACGTTAAAATTTTCTTATCTATTACTTTTTTTATATTGATTAAATTAAGTGGTAGCTTAAATCAAATAATTGATTGATATAATTAGATTTTAATATATATTTACATATTGTTTATATAGATCAGCTGAAATATTTGTTTACAGCGAAGTGTTCCACGAAAATTAAGATTCTTAAAACTTTTCGCTGCAGTTTTGCTTAAGAGTAACGTCACAGATGTCCGTGGAATACACCCAGTGATTCAATAAAGATTTTGAAGATACTTCAGGAATGTGCTCCACGCACATATCATGATCTTAAAATCCGGAATTTACAATCTTTAAGCTCTCTGCAGCAATATTTACAGTCAAATATTTCTATATTTAAATTTACCTTCAGTAAAAAACATTTAAATCCTAAAATTAACACCTTATTAACTAATATATTTGTATATAAACTGTTGCATATTGTTATTTTAGTGATATTTGATAATTAATGAGTTTTAAATAAAGTAATTTATTATATATTGATTATTATAGTATTTTCTTTGATTCCGAAAATTTCAATTACGGTTGCCACCGATGTTTTTAAAGTATTTTAAATATCTTATTTGCTGCACAAGCTTTATCCTATTTTACGCCTATAGTTTTTGCATGGATTAAACTATTAAATTAATTAAAATAATTAGCTGACTAATTCAATAAATAATAAAATATATTATATTATATATGTCAACTGACATTTGATAATTGCCAAGCGATTCACAAAAATTCAGGAATTTATAAAAATTCTTATCAGTTCCTGAAAATCTCGCTGCAATAGGATTTACTTTTATAAAAGTCTATGAATTTTAGAATTTAAAGTTGTGGAGAAACCACTGAAGAATGCTAAATTCGGAATAAATCTTGATTCGTTGGACACCTTGCTTAAAAAATCTTCAAGGTCTTTACAGATTCTTTACCGTGGGACAGCACCCTGAGAAATATATAAAGTCTGGGTGGCGTAAAACTACAACCCTTTTTGTTTTCATGATCTGTGACGCAAGGTTTTGACAGCAACATAGACTTAAAAGTTTTTGTTGAGTAATGAGTAATGAAATTTTTTATATAGGGAACTCGAAGTTTACCCATTGGTTTCCATTTTGGTAAACCAACTAACAAAATAAAATTAATAAGAATTATGAAAAATTGAAGATAGCCACGGTAGCAGCATAGTAAATTGTACCGTGGCAGTATCTTAAAGAGGATTCCGGCTTCAGCCTTTGGAGTGTTTGGACGCTTAAAAGGCTGAGAGACGTAATACTTTGATAATCTAAATTAGTGCTTGCAGTATATAGTAAAGTTTACGTTTGACAAGTATATATCTGGGAATTTTGTTAGTTTGAATCATTGATATTCAAACTAACATGCAGTCCTTTGGAAAAAAGAGAAAGAAGAAGAAAAAGAAAAATAATCGTCCAAATAAAAAAGGTGAAGGTCACCTAAGTAATTTGGAAACAGATTTATCTTCCATTTCTGGTGAGTCTACTTCATCTACTGATATATCGGGATCGATGGAAGATATCCAGGAAATTATTCAACAGGCTGATGTAAATCTAACGCAGCAATTGACGACAAACTCGACTAAAAAGAAGACTAAAAAAGTGAGAGAAAATATACAGAATGATTTTCAAGGTTTTAAACCCATACAAAAAGATTCTTTACCATCAGATAAATTAGGGCAAAATAATGGAATACATACTATTAACAAAAAAGAGGATTATTCTGTAGTTCCAGAGTATATTCGTTTCTTATATATACAATCAACTGAGGATAATGTAGACTTGAAAAAAATTCATCCTTTTGGACTTAAAAAGGGAATAGAAGTTAATCACTGATGGGCCTATCAAGTCTGCTAAATTTTGTAGATCTGGTAGTCTGCTGATTGAAACATATAATTATAATCAGACAAAAAAATTAGCAGCAGCTAAAACCTTAATTAATAAAACTATTCAAATTAAAGTGACTCCAGCATATAATATTAATACAACTCAGGGAACAATTTATGCCCCAGAACTTGAGAATCTATCTAATGATGAGATTGCTGAAGGTCTCTCAACACAAAAAGTAATATCTGCAAGAAGAATAGTAAGAGGCAAAGAAAGATCTCCAACAAATGTAATAGTTTTGACTTTTGGTATGTTGGATATCCCACAGCAGATATTCTGTGGATACTTATCACATAGTGTACGACAATATTACCCGAATCCATTGCGATGTTTTGTTTGTCAAAGATTTGGACATAGAGGGAAATTTTGTAAAAACCCAGTAAAATGTGGATTCTGTGCTCAGTCACATTTAACAGAAAAATGTGAAAGAAATCTACAAAGTAAATGTGTAAATTGTGGTGATGAGCATCCCTCTTATTCAAGGGAATGCTCACATTATTTAAGAGAAAATGAAATTGTTCATATAAAAATAAATAACAAAACGACTTTTGATAATGCAAGGAAAATTTATAATAGCAGATTTGGTAATTTGAATTCTACTGTGGAACATGCTTCTTATGCTGCTACACTACATAGACAGGAACAAGGGAACAATATCCAACATGAAAATTTGGAAAGAAATGATCATTTGAAAATACAAACTAGAGAGATAAATCAACTGAATAGTATGCAAACAGAAAAGTTAATTAGTGGGTTGGGATTGATCTTTCAGTCTAGATCATCTCCAAAAGAATTATCACATAATCTATATGACCTTTTAACAAATCTAAACATATGTAGGGTTCCTTTTACTAAAGAAGAAAGTTGCAAATTTTTATTTGGAGAGGGTTCACAAAGGGAAGTAAATGCAGAAAATTCAGCATACAATAATGGATAACAAACTTAACATTTGTCAGTGGAATATTAGAGGAATTATTATGAATAAACTTTTTTTAGAACATATAATACAAGAAAAAAATATTTCCATTTTTGCTTTGCAAGAAACATACTTGGATGAGGATAAGGATATTAATTTAAAAAATTATGAATTATTTAGAAAGGATAGGAATGTAAATGGGGGAGGGGTGATGTTGGGAGTACATAAGTCAATAAACTGCCAAAGACTAAATATTAGGACAGATTTGGAAGTCGTAGCAATAGAAGTATTCTTTGGAGCAAATTCTTTGAAGATTTTTAATATATATATACCTCCTTCAAATAATTCCTTTTATAGGACAGTTGGATGAGGCATTGAAACAAATTGGAGATATCTCATCCCTGATAGTGATGGGAGATTTTAATAGTCATCATACATTGTGGAATAATAATAAATGTACAAAAAGAGGAGAAGAACTATTTAATTATATGATGAAGAATAATCTGTATTTGCTAAATGAGTCACAACCTACATATTTTGCAGACTGGAAAAATTATAGTTCAACCTTAGATCTTACATTAGTTAATGAAAAATTAGTAGATAAATTACATTGGTCATTGTATTCTGATCAGCATGGGAGTGATCACTTTCCAATAATAATCACAACTACCTATGAATTAGATAAGAAATATCGAAGACCTAAATGGTGTGTAGAGAATAAAGATTGGGAAGGGTATAAATCTTCCTTGAAGTTGCCTGATGTTGATCCTCATTTAACTGTAGATCAAAATAATAGTGCTTTGGTCACATCTATACTGACAACAGCAGGGAAATTTTTTAAAACATCATCAAAAAATGTTAATGTGAAAAAATGTAATTCTTGGTGGACAAATGACTGCAAAATTGCAATTACAGAGAAAAATCGGTATTATCGTCATTTTCAGAAAAATCCAATACATGAGAATCTTATAAAGTATAGATGTCAAAAGGCAAAAGCAAGGTATATTGTCAAACAAGCAAAAAAAGAGTATAAACAAAGATTGTTATATTCTATTAATCGAAATTCATCATTAACACAAGTATGGAATAAAGCAAAATTTCTGAAAAGTTCTAGTATAAGCTATAGTCCAAAAATTGGGTTGTTGTTGGAAAATAAAATTGAGCAGAATCCTCAGATAGTTAGTGATATTCTTGTACAGTCTTTTGCTCAGATTAGTAGTATAGAATCTTATGAGAAAGATTTTGTGAATTATAAAACTAATAAAGAAAAAACTTATTTGAACTTCAAAACACCCCATATGTATGGGTATAATGAGCGTTTTACTTTGGAAGAATTGAATTGTGCTTTGACACAAATTAAAAGAAATTCTTCATCTGGAAAGGATAATATTATTTATCCTTTTCTGCAACATCTAAACCATCATAACAAAGAAAAATTATTGCATTTTTATAATTATATTTGGGAGGGAGGATTATTTCCTGATGACTGGAGATTATCTCTTCTAATACCTATATTAAAAGCCAATAAAATAGTTTCTGACCCAAAGTCCTATAGACCCATAGCTTTGACAAGTTGCTTATGTAAGGTGTTAGAAAGAATGATTCTTAAACGATTGTTGACTTACCTACATGATGAAAATGTTATAAATAAAAATCAGAGTGGTTTTCGGAAAAATTTTTCAACAATGGATAATCTGATTAGATTAGAGGGAGATATTAGAGAAACATTTATTAGAGATGAATATTTAACAACTGTATTTTTGGATATAGAAAAGGCATATGACAAAACATGGATATATGGAATTTTGTTAAAACTACACAATATTGGATTGAGAGGCAATCTGCCAATATTTATTGAAAATTTTTTAACAAAAAGAAAGATACAGGTAAATTGTGGAGGATAAATATTCAGAAGTATTTGAAGTTGAGTGTGGAATTCCTCAGGGCAGTGTGTTAAGTCCTGTTTTATTTTCGCTATTTATAAATGATATATTGGACATAAAACCTCAAGGAGTGCAATTCTCTATATATGCTGATGATGTGGCTATATGGTATCGACATAAAAATCAAGAAACATCTAATATGGTGATGCAGCATGCTTTGAATGATATATCAAACTGGTCTAGGAGATGGGGAGTAACTTTCTCAGCAACAAAGTCTGTAGCAATGGTATTTACACACAAGAAAGTGGATGGAAATATACTCTTAAATTTAAATAATCAAAATATACAGTTTAAAAATAATCATAAATTTTTAGGTTTAATCTTTGATAGAAGGTTGACATGGAGAGCACATATTAATCAAATCAAATCAAAATGTGAAAAAGTAATACCTCTTTTAAAATATATTGGGGGTAAAAAGTATGGATGTGATAGGAAGTTATTGTTATACTTATATAGAACATTAATAAGAACAAAAATTGATTATGGTTGTTTTATTTACAATACTCTTTCTCAGGAATTATCTCAAATACTCAATAGAATACAGTATCAGTCCATCAGGATAGCCATTGGTGCACTAAAGAGTAGTATTGTGGAGCATCTGGAGGTTGAAGCATATATTATGCCCTTGCATATAAGAAGGAATATGTTGGGGCTAGGCTATATTCTGAGTAGAATGTCAAAAATTGAACATCCTGTTAGATTGTTGTATGAAGAATTTTTTCATTATAATTTTTATGAGCAGAGAGGCCTACCACTGCCTTGTATTGGTAGATTGAAAAGTTTAATTGAAGAATCCCATTTACCATTGGATAAATTGTCCAATATTTTCATATTTTTGAGAAAAGCAAAGAATGTTGTTGTTGATTTGGGTCTTCTTAAATGGTCAAAAAAGAATACTGAAGTAGGCATATTTAAAAAATTATTTCAAGAAAAGATTGATGCATTGAAAGATGGTAAATATCACATCTGTTTTACAGATGGCTCAAAGGATTGTGAGAATACAGGTAGTGCTGTGTTGTATGATGAAGTAATGATGCAGTTTTTATTACCTAATTATAGCTCCATATTTACTGCAGAAGCTTATGCAATATATAAGGCCTTACATCATTTGCTGTCTAAACCACATTCACAGCTAGCTATATTTACTGATTCCTTATCTGTAATTAAAGCAATTGAAGCAGACTACGCAACACATTTTATAATACAAAAAATCCATAGTATATTACATCAATTAAATAATAGAGACATCGTTATAATATGGATCCCGAGTCATGTAGGAATAATCTTACATGACAGGGTGGATGAAGCAGCTAAACTGTCTACCATACAAGGGCTTCCTGTAGAGTTGGGATATTCTGAAGATGAATTTAAAAAATTGTGTTCAAGAATTTGTTATAGAGAGTGGCAAGACAAATGGAATTATTGTAGGGGTTTGCTACCGCAAATAAAGCCTCTGATTCAGGATTGGAGTTATACTTATAATAATATGACAAGAACAGATCAAGTAGTTCTGACTAGACTGAGATTGGGTGTTGCCCTTATTAATACTCAGCATTACTATGATGGAAGTCCACCTCCAAAATGCAGTTTTTGTAATGTAAATTTAACATTGGAACATATATTTATAATCTGTCCATTGTATAATAAAGCATAGAAAATTATTAAAGGACATGAGTGGAAGACTTGCAATTCCATATGACATTCCCACAATTTTGTCCTCCTTTGTTTCCTGGGGAAATCATTATTAATTTCTTAAAAGAAGCTAAATTATATGCCCTGATTTGAGGTGAAAATGAAGTGGATATTTTCCTCCTATAAAAATAATTAAATTGAAATAATTTAACAGTGGTCTTTTGAAAGAACATAGAAGTTGTCTATTGACGGAATCTTTGAAGCTTGTCTTTTGACAGAATTTTGGAGCCTGTCTTTTGACGGGATTTTGAAGCCTGTCTTTTGACAGAATTTTGAAGCCTGTCTTTTGACGGGATTTTGAAGCCTGTCTTTTGACGGGATTTTGAGGCCTGTCTTTTGACGGGATTTTGAGGCCTGTCTTTTGACAGAATTTTTAAGTTTGTCTTTTGATAGAACAGATAAGGAGTTATCTATTAATAAAACAGTAAAAAATATTTGTAATATTTCGGAGAAAGATATAACTAAATGAAATAAAGAAAGTAAGATAGTGGTGAAAAATGGTATTGTTTGGAAGTGGTAGTAGTGATGATAATTTAATAATTACATGAAGCACCAGCATATGATCTTTGTTATTGCATTGCTGGAAAAATTTAAAAAAAAAAAAAAAAAAAAAATAAGAATTATAAAAAGTAGGTAGCTGCATTGTCTAGATACTTAGTCCGTGGTAGCTGTTTTAATTAAACTAGCTATTCATTTTAACTAGTTATTATGTTGTTTAAACTAAAGTGATTATTACTAGTATGTTTCAATATTATCCTGCTTTTGACTAAACGTTCTAATAGTATATGTTACATTTTGCAGGCAGGATAAGAGTTTCAGCTGTTAAAAGTAAACTAGCTACTCATTGTAACTAGTTAATAAATGTTGTTTAAACTAAAGTGATTATTACTAGCATGTATCAAGATTTTCCTGCTTTTAACTAAACGTTCTAATAGTATGTTCTATTTCCCATGTAGGATAAGAGTTTGTGTATACCCATACCTATTATGTTATATTTCGCAGGTTTGATAAGAGTTATCATATTCCCCAGTTAATTAAATTGGTAGTTCTGCAATTTAATAGTTTATAATTTTAAGAAAAAATTAAAATTTAAATGGGTAAGTATGCATGGTTCGTCTCTCGCCTGGTATTGTTATTCAAAATATAAATTGGAAATGTAATATATATTGAAGAAAAACAATAAAAATAGGTTGGAAAATCAAATTTGCTAAATTAAAATGCACTTTAAGTAGTAAAAATAGATTTTGAACATCATAAAATTGGTTTTTATCTGCGACTTTAACACTATGATGAAAGAGATTGGGTGGAGGAAGATAATCAGAAAATATATCAATACTAATATAGGAATATATTGATACTAGTCTGTTTAATTTAACCTAACCTTGACTTAAAAGGTAAATGTAAGTTAATGACTAGCAAAGAGGCCTAACTTAAATAAATAAATAAAAAGTTAAAATATATTTAAGTATTTTAAATATTTAGCAACAATATTATGAAATATCAATATGTCAATATCTATAATTTTTGTAGTCTTTCTCTGCTTATATCGCAATAAGGCATAGACACATTCAGTGTATTCGGCCTAATTATATTTTATATGATTCTTAATACTTTATTTTTAAATTTTTGAAATTGATTCTCAGTTCTAATTTTATTATTTTTCTTCAATATACATTTTCAGTAATATTTCCAGTTTATATTATGAATAACTAAAATACTTACCAGACATTTAAGAAAGGAACAATTGGGAGGCTAATAATGAAGAATAGTTTAATATAAATATTTTTTTTTTTTATATGTATATACAATAATTAATAATAAACCTAACCTGATACTTTATAGGAGGATCCTTGTCTATCTAACACATCAACTAAGAAGGCAGTGTGTATTACTTAATGGTAATAAGTCATTATGGGAAACAGTGAAGAGTGGGGTCCCACAGGGTTCTGTGCTGGGACCACTTTTGTTCCTGATATATATAAATGATTTAGACAAAGGTCTTAAATGTAAGGTTTCTAAGTTTGCTGATGATACCAAAGGGGTCACCTCAGTAAGTAATAATGATGGATGCATAAAGCTTCAAGGTGATCTAGATAGACTTCTTGGTTGGGCAGAGAGGTGGCAAATGAACTTTAATAGTAAAAAATGTAAAGTTCTTCATGTAGGTTACTCAAATGAAGGATTTAATTATGAAATGAATGGGGAATGGCTTGAGACTGTGGACCAAGAAAAGGATTTAGGTGTGATTATGAACCGACCGGGGCCCCGTCCCCGGCCAAAAATCAGGGAAAACCGGGGTTGCCGGCCGGGGTTAAAATGGCAAATTCTACTTAATTTTTTTTTTTTTTTTTTAATTTTCAGCGGATTCTACTGAAACTTTCAGTTATATAGATTTTTTACCGGTAAGAAAAGTCCATTTCTAGCATTTTTCCGAGTCTATTACGGTTAAAAGTGTTTTTTTTTTTGTTTTTTAAATTTTACCCTTTTTTAATTGAATGGCGGTGCCAAACCACTTTTTAGAATGAGCTGAAAATTGGACTTTTATTCAAAATTAAATGGGATACAAAAGTCTAATAGACTTTTGTTCCCAGAGTTATAGGAAAAATGTTATAAGCCAAAAACTGACCAACTATAGAAAAAAAAATTTTTTTTGAACTAAAAAAATCCACCTTTTCAGACCAAATTTTTAAAAAAAAATACAACTATGACATTTCCTATTTTTGGTGTATATAGAGGAGGGGTGGGGCTACAAATTCCTCTACGTACTTTATTCGATGACATTCGTTGGTTTTGAGATATAGCCTTCAAAAAGGTCCATTTTTGGCCAAATTTCAAAAATTCCCAAAGTTTGAGAGGCTATATCTCGCTTCAAACAAAGAGCATTTAAATATGCACTAAATAAATATTGTTGCCCTGCCCTCTTCTAAACAATATTCACAAATAAAAAAAAATAGTAGGTACTGTTTTTTATAAATAATTTTTTCCTCCAGAAGGGTACGATTTTTGCAAATTTTTTTTCAAGTGCTTATTTAACTTTTTTCTAGACGTGATATCAAAAACCTATTCCCACCAATGCAAGAAATTGGGGCAAAGGTATTCAGCTAAATTTTCAGCTCATGTGGACCAGTGGTTTGATCCAGTTATTCATTTTTTTCAACTTTGGGTCCAAATAAGTTTCAAACCGTTATAGACTCAAAAAAATGCTCGAAATCAACTCAGAACTTCGTGAAAAAATTCACATACTTTGAAAATTTCAGCTCAATCAGTCAAATAATAAAAAAAAAATTTCAAACAAAATATAAGAAAATTAAGATTTTTTTCTTTTCTGTTTCTTTTGACCGCTCCTTTTCTGCTAGTGAATGTTCATCTTTGTGTTTTGATTTTAGATACTCCAAAAAGATTTGGTTGAAATTTTTTTACTTGTAGCACCCGGAGGTTCTCTTCTAATTTTCTGACTGCAGATGTTAACATTTAGCTATTTCGAGCCTATCCTGAAACATTGTAAAGTATTCAAATACTGCAGAAGCTGATCGTTTAGCCATATTGACTGAAAGTATAAACAAAATAATAATTTTTAAATAATGCAGCTAAATGATACAAGTTTGATACATGGCAATAAAATAACAATATGTATAAATACAGGTTTAATTGATAATTTTATATCTTACATTTTTTCAAACTTTACCTTAGGGTCTTACTTAAGTAAACCTGTTGAATCACTATTATGAATTAGAATATTTTTATTTTAATTTTTGTACTTTTTTTAAACTTTAACTATTTATTTTTTATTTTTTTTTTTTGGAGAAAATGCATATAATCATTAATTTAAGTGAATGTTGGCTATTCTACTCCTTCCTTACAATTAAATAAACCTTATATCTAATTTTCTTAACCTTAAATTTCAGTGCTTTTGACCTCTTTACAAATTTTAGGAAACCCCAGCCAGAACCCCGGCCCCGGCCAAATTCCAACCCCGGTCGGTCCCTACATGTGGACCAGTGGTTTGATCCAGTTATTCATTTTTTTCAACTTTGGGTCCAAATAAGTTTCAAACCGTTATAGACTCAAAAAAAATGCTCAATCAACTCAGAACTTTGAATATATACCCACCAATTTGGCTTAATGTTATATTATATAATACCTAAACCATCCCTATATCTATTCAGCCCCCTTCTAAATTTGACAAGAGAATCACAGTCAACAACCTCTTGTGGCAAGTCATTCCAAAAATTAACAACTCTATTACTGAAAGAGTATTTTCTTAGATCGAGATGGCATGCCTTCTTTTTAATTTTCTTATGTCCTCTAGTTACTCTTCCACGGTCCACTATAAAGTATTTTTCAATCTCTTTATTACTGTCAAATGCAATATTTTGTAAACTTTTATCATATCCCCTCTGAGAAATCTCCTTTCAACCGAGAAGAAATCTCCTTTCAACTGAGAACACTTTACAGTTTGTTGATTTGTTAATTTTAAGTTTAGCTTACTTGGTTTTTACCAACACTAGGGATAAAAGAAGTCTTTTAAATAACTGGGACAATTCTATAATTTTGATTTTAATTATGTCACACGATATGCTGAAAAATCAGATGTTAAAGTCATACCTTTGAATTTACCCTTGGTTTCTAGGGAAAAGAGATTTTAATTAACATCACAATAAGTTGAAACAATCTATTCTTGGTTACCAAGAAGGAACTTGTATAGGCAACTTCCTTTAAGGATGAATTCCAAGAAACACTAATGATTCACACCCAAGATGGGACCTTAAATATAAAGCAAAGAAAATTAGTCATTATTCTCACAATATATTTCCTATATAGATATATATTTTTTTTCTTAAATATTTTTTAAAAAAATTTTTTTAATTTAAATATTTGTTACTTTTCTCCATTTCAATTCAATCATTATCCCTAATTTTAAATTAATTGCATCAATTTAGATTACCATAAAAATCCTATATAACTTTGTAAATTTACTCTAATCTCTAATAATTTTCAATTGTTTTTTTTCTACTCATCAATTATGTTGACAATAACTCATTTTAAGGTGGATTCTTTTTTCCAAAGATTTTGATTATTCAAAGAAACTTTTTTCTTTTTTTTGCTTCAGTTTTCTATTACCTTTTTACTTTTTCTTTTATCTCTACTAAATCTTTATTTTTTTAATAATTATTTTTAAGATCTCAATGGGGAAGAAACAAAAATCATAATTTTATATATATATATATATATATATATATATATATATATATATATATATATATATATATATATATATATATATATATATATATATATATATATATATATATATATATATTTTTTTTTTTTTTTTTTTCAGTTATTGAATTTTATTTTTAGTATTGGTAGTATTTGTATATTAAAAAGTGAAGCTTCAATGTCACCAAGAATCTTTACTGTAGGGAAAAAATTTAATATGTTTTTATCAAGGAATATAAGAAGACCGTTATCAACAATCTCATCAATAAAATATTTAACTCATAATGAAAAACTGTTATCATCTTTTAAACAAAAATATGTATTTCTTCCAGAACAGGTTAGTAATATATATATTATATAGTTAGTAATATATGTATATATATATATATATATATATATATATATATATATATATATATATATATATATATATATATATATATATATATATATATATATATATATATATATATATATATATATATATATATATATATATATATATATATTATAATTTTTTTTTTTTTAACCCTTAGAAAAAAATTTCAAAAATTTTAATTTTCAGGTGGTGTGTAAAATCGGCACTAATTATCTTAAAGATTTGTATTTGTTTTTTTTTTTTTTTTTTTGAGAAACCTACACTACACCTTTTGAATATTTTCATGTAAAAAATATATGCACATTAATATTTTTAAAAATTTCTAAAACTTAAGATTACCAAAAAATTAAATGCGAGGAAAAAAAACTATTTACATGGAGTAATAGTAAAGCTAACCACTGTATATTATTTAAATAATGATTATACAGTAGTACTCAATATAAAAGGATTAGATTATTATGGATTATCTGAAATTAAATTGGAAGAAAAACTTTTTGAATCCAATGTTGTACATTAATCAAATACATATAGGAGGTTAATTGTCAGAATGAATAGGTTATATCATAAATTTTTATTTTGCTATAATTGAGATTTTCATATCTGCTACTCGCAGTAAGTTATTGTCTTGAAAATCTCAAAAGTTTTTTTTTATAAACAAATAATTTTAAGCATAACTTTTGATTTACCCATGTGAGGTTCATGAAATTTTTGTAATTTTGAAGATAGGTGGAAACTAACTCCTAGAAAAAATTTCAAAAATTTTAATTTTCAGAAGGTGTGTAAAATCAGCACAATGTCACCAATATTTTGTTGCAGTACACAGAAAAATGTTTTAAAAAAATTATCCCTGTATAGCAGCAAAATGATTGGGTATACCAAATATTTTTCTGAATTAAAAATGTATCTTGCCCAACTAAACCTGAGAAATTTTTTTTATACTCAACCATATGTTGTTGTGAATAGGAAAACTTACAAATTATATAAATTTTTATGTTATAAGATTTTGCCACGTGAAGATTCGGAATAGTTGGTATAAAAAATTTTCAGAGGTTGTACAGTTGGGTGAGATTTTTTACTTTCATTTGTTTTAATTTTTTGTGTACTTAACTATTTTGCTGCTGTCATAGAAGAAACTTCAATAGTTTTGAAATTTTTCCCATTCACAGCAACAAAATGGTTGGGCATAAAAAATTTCACTGCTTGTACAGTTGGCAAAATACACACTTTTTAATTAGATATTTATAACCATTTTTCTTACCTGAAATGATTGGTACACAAAAATTGTTCTAAATAAAAATTGTGTATCAATCCAAACTGTTCAACCTCTGAAAATTTCTTGAAGATGGGTTGAAAAATATTAAAATTGTGATTTTCCAATTTCTTTTCTTTATGGCTAGTTTTACCCCTGTGTCGGAAAAAAATTGAATCTTCAAAAATATAAAGAAAATGTTTTGTATTAAACACTTACATTTAGATTTCACCAAATCCACTTAGTTGCAAATTTTTGATTTTGTAAATTTTTTTTTTTTAGAACTTTCAAATTTAGGCAAAAAAAAAAAAACGATTGAAATGCTAAGAATTTTTTGAATTTACTGATCATTTATTAAATCTATTTTATACAAAACCTTGAAACACGATGCTATCAAAAAATCTAAAATCAAGAATACAAATAGTTTGTTTTAAAAAGTTTATACCAATTTACAGATGGTGGTTTCCCCACTTTATTATATATATATATATATATATATATATATATATATATATATATATATATATATATATATATATATATATATATATATATATATATATATATATATATATATATATATATATATAATATAAAATTCTTTGGTTAGGTATGGATTCTTGTTTCACTTGAAATGCTCTAAACTGGTTTAATTGTGAGATTTATGAATTTTTAAATTTTATATATATCAGAAAAAATTTTTTATACTCAACCATGTGTTGTTGTGGATAGGAAAACTTACAAATTATATAAATTTTTATAAGTTATAAGATTTTGCCACGTGAAGGCAGATTCAGAATGGTTGGTATAAAAATTTTTCAGAGGTTGTACAGTTGGTCGAGATATGTTGAATATTCTTTCACAACATACCCTACTGTTGTTGCATCAAGGTATTAAGTTCATTATGGAATTTAGCCCTCCAAGTTGTTTTATGTTATGGTGTTAATCTTTAATAGAATTAATTTTTAATTTTTATCAACTTGTTTATATATTAGTTACATTGTACATTAAAATTAATTTGAATTTTATACATATGATTACAGTGTTGTTCCTGAGCTATAAATACCCAGTATAAATATGATGGGTGTATCTTTGCTTATTTTGCTCAGAATGTGTTACATAATAAAAAAGAAAAAGGTAATTTTATTTAGTTCTAAGAAATATTTGATGAACTTGTGATTTCAAGTAATATAGTGAACTGATTATCATGTAAAGAGAAGCTTGATACAAGTTATATAAGGATCCTTACTTCTGACTAGTATAGTAGGTACATGTTACTCTAATTATTAATTATGGAGGTGAAGATAAATGTTAGCGTTATCCTAGCTTTCAACTAGATAGGTATACTGCAATACAGATTGGTTTTGAAAATACTATTATCTGTTGTAGGAAAGGACAAAAATATAATAAAATTTCTTTGATAAGACCTACATAATTGCGCTGTATTTACATCATATTACTTGTTTTTAATTTGAGATTTTTTAAGACTGAGATGAAAAATATATGAAAGTTGCTTATCATTGAAATAGTTATAAAATCCAAAAGAATTAAGAATCAATTCCTTTCTCTCTCATTTTGATTACTAAAAGTATTTGTAGTATGACTTATAAATCATTATCCAATTTGTCAAATAATTTTTGTGGAAAAAAAATAAACATAAAGGTAATCTTCTGAAGTTTGGGAACTATTTAATGCTTAGAGTAGTATGAATTTATTAGCTTTTAATCTTTTAATATTCCATTGCTTTAAAAAAATGACTTTCTTTTGAAAATGTATTGTAATATTTACCATATACATAATAAAATATTTGAACATTACAAATCAGCTCAAAATAAAGGAAAATAAATTTAATATTATTTGAGCTTTATTTTCCAAATTATATTGGAGGAATATTGTTGGTTAATGTTTTTGAATAAATAATAATAATTAATAACAATAAAAACAATTATCGATCTATCTTATTTCATTATTTATATTTTAAAGTATTGCAAGTAATTTGTTGTAGTGGTTAATACACAGATTTTAGAAATCCTTTTAAAATCAAACTCTTGAGTGTATTTAAATTGAAGAGTTGATGAGGTTAAGAAGGGAATTTTACAAAGAATGATACACAGATGAAAGATAAAAAATAATGAAACTATAAATTAGGAAAAATGAAACAAAAATAAATGAATAAAAAGTAAATTAAAAAAAAAAAAAAAAAAAAAAAAATATAATATATATATATATATATATATATATATATATATATATATATATATATATATATATATATATATATATATATATATATATATATATATATATATATATATATATATATATATATATATATTATTTCATTTGGTTTTAATTGTATGTGCAATACCACTTTCAGATTACAACTCTATATGTTATTACAATGCAATATTGCTTGCCCTTATAACCTTACTCAAACTCAAAATTTATCCAAGCCTACTTGTTAATACACAAGATTAATGCCCATTTATCTCAAACTTTAAAAATAAAATCAAAGTAAATTTTTTTGACTAATAATTAATATATAGTTAATAAGGTAAGAGAATAAACTACCATTCAAAGATAGTTTAATAATAGTTTAATAATTGATTTTAAAATTATTTCAGATCTATTTTATTAACATATATTATCCACAAAACTTGTGATGCTCATTATCTTCACATATTGTTATAACAAATAAGTTATAACACAATTACCAAATGGAATATATTCTATACATTTTACAACATATAGGAAATTTTTTCTTTAATTCAGAAAAAGATATGTCAATTTGAATGCTACATTAATTAACCTTTTATATTTCATTAAAAAAAAATGTTTTCTCCAACTTTTCATGTGAACTTCTTTACAAGCTAAGCTGCTTATTCTTTCCAATTTAAAAAAATCTTTCATTTTATGCAAGAAAAAAAAAGTATTATGGAAAAATTCTAATCTTTTCAAATTTCTCATACTCTGAACTATTTTAATGTGCTTTTTGAAATAGAGTTAAAGACATCTGTTAGTTTATAGATCCAGTTTAAACATATGTTGAATAACTATAATTTACATGCATAATATTCTTTCACAACATACCCTACTGTTGTTGCATCAAGGTATTAAGTTCATTATGGAATTTAGCCCTCCAAGTTGTTTGGCTAATTTTACATGCATTTATGTTATGGTGTTAATCTTTTATGTTAATTAAAATTATTTGTTGTTTCTGCAAATCATAATTTCACATTTAGTATACCAAAAAATTCTCTAATTTTTATTTTCTTAAAAGATATACCTTTGTTTATCACAAATGAAATTATCAGCACCAGCTTTGTATGAACATTGGAGAGTATTATGTGATAAACCGCCGAAAGGATTTGAAAAATATTTTAAGGATTCAGACACAAAGCCTCAAGGAGAGAGCAAAAATAGTGCACCAAATCCTGAGAAAAATGTTGAAGTACAGAATAAAAAAGATGCTAGAAAAGATAAATTTCCATTGGGATTTAAATTTGAGTATAAGTAAGTGATGATGACTAATATATATATATATATATATATATATATATATATATATATATATATATATATATATATATATATATATATATTATATATATATATATATATATATATATATATATATATATATATATATATATATATAAATTCCTCTGGTGGGAGAAGGCCAGAGCCTTACCAATTTCCACCAGTGTTAGGGAAAAAGTTGGAAATTTGTCAGAGGCTTACCAATTTCCACCAGTGTTAGGGAAAAAGCCGGAAATTTGTCCATCAATGACCGATATGACCCGATACACGACGTTTAAAAAGTGTGCTAGTCAAAGGAAGTTAGGAAAATGGATACAGGGAGTGTGTTCCAAACTTTATCAGTAGAGTACATGTAAGATTGAGTATAGCTGTTAAGTCTGGGGTCGGAGAGTTAGACAAAGAAAGGATGAGACTGTCTAGACAGGCTTGCCATTCGAGCCCATCTCAATGGAGGAAGTATGCGACGAGAGAGTTTAGAAGAGCAGTGTCCATTGTAATAGCGATAGTATAGAGTGACGCAACAATTCAATGGGCTGAAAGAGATTGGAGAGTTAGTGAGAGCGAAAGAGTTTGACACAAAAAGCCCTAGACTCCACCTTGTAAAGGAGAGCTGTATGAGTGGAACCACCCCAGATGTGTGAAGCATATTCTGTATAGGGGTGGACAACACTCCTATAGAGAGCAAGCAACTGGGGTGGTGTGAAAGTTTTGAGAGCTCCTCAAAACACCCAACCTTTTAGAAACTTGTTTAGAAAGAGAAGTAATGTGATCTTTCCAAGAAAGATCATGAGAAAAAGATACACCAAGAATATTAAGAACAGATGAAGGTTTGAGTGTTTGTTTTCAAAGAAGATATCATAGTTGTGTCATCTAAGGTAGAGTTAGAGGCAAAAGTTTGAGTGTAGAGTTCAGCTTTAGTGGAAGGCAGCATCCCTGCAGCAGATAGCACGAGAACAAGTAGAGTTAAACGAAGGTATGTTAGGTTTAGCAGAAGGGAAAGAATAATGAATATAGGCCTCCTTGCCAGAAAGAATCACCTCGGTTATGCTTTCTGCACACACTGAGGGATCCCTCTCTCGGAAACAGTAATCATTCCATGTGAAATCAGAGAAGTACAACCGCAAGTCAGACCAGTTTGCAGCACCAAAATGCCTGAAACGTCTCCTTGCTGAAGGCCGGGGCCATTCTTGCGTAAGACTAGAAGAGACAGGACAAGAAGCGGAGAAAAGGTGATCGGATGAACCCAGAGGAGGAAAGAGTTTAACATAAGGAGAAGGATAAGAGGTTAAGAAAATATCAAGTGTGTTGGGTTCTTCACCAAGACGGTCAGGGATACGGGTAGGGAGTTGCACCAACTGCTCAAGGTTGTTCTGGATAGAAAAATCGTAGGCAAATTCACCAGTTGGATCATGAGAACTAGATGAAGGCCATTGGCGGTGGTGAACATTGAAAACACTTAAAATGATCTCGGAAAAATGAGAAGGAAGAATGTGCTCTATTTTGGAGTTTAAGTAGTCGAAGAATTTTTTATAGTCAGTAGAGTTAGGAGATAAATAGAACAAATAAATTTAGTAGTAGAGTTGCAAGAGCTTTAGCCATAAAGTAGAGAATTCAGAAGACTCCAAATTAGAGACATGATAACAAACTATATCGTTGCACACATATGCGCAGCATCCACATTTGACTGAAAATTGAGGATAGAGACAGTTTGCTGTCAGCGCACCCAAGCACTTGAGTTTCGGTTAAGAAGAAGAGATGAGGATTAGAAGAAGAGAGATGGTGTAATAAAAAAGACCTAGAATGTTGCAGAAATTAATGGAAAAAGAAGACCGTGCACTGGGACAACCCGACGCGAGTTCTTGGCCGTACCATTCCCATCATCGGAGGCCTCCAACTCCCAAGTGATGATGGGTGAGGAGCATTCTTTGGATGCCGCCCCTCGAAGTATCTCCGAGGTTTCTATGAATTTCGCCATTTTTGTTTTTGTTTAATAAAGTTAATGTATGAGTAAGCGCTTGTAAATTTGTGGGAACATGCTTAGAAGTAATGGGAGTATAGACACTCCAATATGAAACGAAGGTACACAAGGTGAAACGCGAAAAGGAACTAACCAAAGGGCAACGAAGTGAAACGGTATGGTCTAGCCCATCCTGTCACTCCGTTGGTTATGCCTCACTGGTGGGTACTTTCATTGCTACGAACGGCGCTACGTCCTCCCCTATATATATATATATATATATATATATATATATATATATATATATATATATATATATATATATATATATATATATATATATATATATATATATATATATATATATATATATATA
>SEYY01018436.1:30000-37500 GCA_009176605.1 Armadillidium nasatum | reverse complement strand
TTATAAATGTCTCCGATGTTGATAAATAGATCCTGTTTACAAATCTTAGTTTTTTAATATTTTAAATGCATCTTTATATTTATAAACTTATAGTAATTGGTTTGTGTTTTCTTTAATTATGATGTAATTTTCTATTTATAGTTCTTGAAAATTTTATGCTTAGGTAACAGATTCATTAAGATGTCAAATGTAACAAATCTAAATTAAGGAACAAGTTTAGTGTTAAACTTATTAAAATTGAAAATTGCTCAATTTTTTAAACTATTTGTCCAATTTTTATGAAATTTTCTAGGTATATACCATATATAGTTTCTAACTTTTGGTTCCGATATTGATTGGCTCTATCTTGAATAAAGATTACTGGATGTAGATGTTTACCAATCAAGTTTTAGGTTTAACTCTTCTTCTAAATGTCAAAAAAAAAAATTTTTTTTCTCTGATCAGACAGTTTTCACATCTGCCATAGGGTCGAAAATAGTCAAATTTGAATATTTGATCTAATCTTTTTACTACCATCCAAATTTTTTGAGATTCTTGTTTCTCCCCCTCATATACCCAACCATTTGACAATCACAGTGATGGTTATACAAATTTGGCATGAATTACCAAGAATTAAATTTTTGGGTTTTATTGAAAATACCCAAATAGAAGTTGCGCATCTTGTCCAATTTTGTCTATTTTGAAAATTTGATAAATAACAAATGGAAAAAAGTATATAAATTTCAATATTTACAGCATTATCTAAGATTTGTTGTTAGAGAAGTTACATATCTAAAATATCTGTTTAGTGTTCATCTAAAATTAAGTTTCTTATATTTGAGATACCGAGAAGGTAAATTCTTGTTTCTTAATAGTATTGATGTTGAAAAAAAGGTATAAAATTTGTATTCTGGATTTTCAAGTCTCTGATCAGACTTACATCCTGTTAAAGGATATATATATATATATATATATATATATATATATATATATATATATATATATATATATATATATATATATATATATATATATATATATATATATATATATATATATATATATATATATATATATATAATGATTTGAGAGAAAGGTGGACATGAGTAAGTAAAGCAGAGGAGGAAACCGAAAAGAAATGAGTTTTGAGTGTATCAACTCGAGCCATACTAGGCCAAAGACCTTAGATATGGATACTCCATATTACTCTTAAGGATAAAAGACCATAAATCATTAAGATTAGGAAAGCATGTCACAGGTTTACTTTAATTATTGACAGCCACACTAGTATATATATATATATATATATATATATATATATATATATATATATATATATATATATATATATATATATATATATATATATATATATATATATATATATATATATATATATATATATATATATTGTAGCATTTCTGGCATACATGATGCGTAGATCAGCACAAATGATGGGTGGGCCTGGTGGTCGTAAAGGAGGTGGTCTCTTTGGTGGCGTTATGGAATCGACAGCCAAAATGGTTAACCCTTCCGAGATTGGGGTTAAATTTAGGTAAATATAACTTATATAAATTTTTATGAAATATATTATGTGAATTTTTGATATTGAATGTCCACTATTTTCTCAAAAGAGATGTGGCTGGATGTGAAGAAGCCAAAATAGAAATCATGGAGTTTGTAAACTTTTTAAAAAATCCTCAGCAGTACACTGACCTAGGAGCCAAAATACCAAAGGGAGCCATATTAACAGGTATTTAAGTTCCCTTATTGTCATTCTTTTAAGGGGGATATATATATATATATAATATATATAATATATATATATATATTATATATATATAATATATTATATATTATATATATATATATAATATTCAAATCAATTTTTTATTTTTTTAATTGTATAGGAAGGTGAGTATTTTTTTATTTATTTTTTATTTGACTTTTTAAGACATGTCAATTTTATACACGCCTGTCAGTAATCTTATATTCACAATATATACTTTGTCTTGGAAGAAGAGAGTACACATTCTTTTAAAGATCCTTATCATTAAAGGACAAGAAGATCAAACTTGGTTCTGTTGTAACTTAGGAGGGACTTACTTCGCTCATTCTGGTACTGGTTTATTGGCATCTCAGGTTACAGTTTAGTACTTTAAGGTGTAATTAAAAGTGCTGAATTGTAAGTGTACGCTTTCTCCTTACCTTTTGTATACTAATTCTTATGTAATTTTAAGAATTTATTTCTTTTAATGTTCTTAATGACACATATGAAAATTTCCTTTTCTTAAATACTTCACGAATAATGTATCTATTACTAATATTTAAGATCTAAAATAAAAATTTTCAGAAGTAAAGTATATGAACTTAGTATCTTTGATCACTGTCGAGAAAATCTTCCCATTCCTAGCACAATTCTCAGAAATAAATAATTTAAAAACTTATGACATTGTTCAGGTTGAATATAAACTGTTTTTGCTGTTGTAACTGCAGAACAGGAATTGTTTAACAGAAAAAAAGGCTATTTTCGTAAATAAATTCATTAATATTTTGCCATATATAAGGTTACTACACAAATGGGGATTTGCCCTCACTGCTTTAGATTGTGTTGCAAAGGGACCAGTAATAGATACTGTAATCACTAACTTTTTATCAACTAAAATTTATGTAAATATTAATTACAGGTTAGTCTTACTTAAAATGATAAAAGAAGCTCTTGTTTATGAATTTGTAATAGGAACTTAAAATAATTTATGATGATGGTTATAATGATTATTATAATAGATTATTCTCCCAAGAAGTGTCTCAATAACCCATTTTGGGACTGCTTTTATCTAAATTTTTATTACATTAATTTTTTAAAGTTCAGTTCTTAGATTCCCAATATGCAGATGAGACTGCGATTTTAATATTGGACTGAGATATTAGCATATTAAACTCTAAAATAAACAGAGAATTTAAAAAAAAACATGGGTAGAGGCAAACAGACTTTCATTAAACACACTACCTTGTTATAATAAATCAAAAAACTCTGTTCAGATTAATATTATAACAAAAAGTAATTCTATACCAGTTAATATCTGCTAAATTATTAGATATCCTGTATCTCTTTTTCAAAAAAAAAAGAAAAAAAAAAGCCGATTTTCTTATTTACACACAAACTTATGCAAATTCATTCCTAAATAAGAGGCTGTTTCCAAAATATATCTGAAATATACACTTTCAAAATATCCCTACCTATTCTACCTTCTGTCAATATAGGATTGCGCCAGTGAGTACTTTTTGCAGCCTTTGTGTAGCTATGCAGAAACTGATCATTCGTAAATTGTCACTCGAATTACTATGAGCATAAAACTACATTTTTTTAGAAGCTTATCTGTGTTGAAGTTTCAGGATATCTACTCTTATAATAAGTGGTTACCTTTAAAATTATAAATGGAATTGTGAATGAACTTACCACTAACTTCATTGTGCAGAATCAATCTGTGCAAAAATTCAGTCTCAGAAGCAGAAAACCCTTAAACTAGACAGAGCAAAATTCATATTTATTAAATCTTGGAGGCTCATCTCCTACGACTCGAATAGTCTTCCTAAAATAGCTCAAGAGTCACCCTCTGGGTCATTTTATAAAAGTATTAAAAATTTCTCTTACTAAAGTACTAAAGACCTCATCCCTGTCTAGGTTTTATTATTATTAATTACCATTTATTTACTATTTTTTATGTATTACGGTATTTTTATTTTAAGCACATTTTTTTTTTTTTAATTCAGGTCCTCCAGGCACAGGCAAAACTATGTTAGCTAAAGCTACTGCTGGAGAAGCAAATGTTCCATTTATCTATGTCTCTGGTTCTGAATTCTTAGAAATGTTTGTTGGAGTTGGTCCATCAAGAGTAAGTTGGCATTATTTTTGTGGATTCTATAGAATAATTAAAATAATAATGTAGACATTGACAGTGGTGAGCTGCCAAAA
Organism: Armadillidium nasatum; assembly: GCA_009176605.1. Lineage (NCBI taxonomy): Eukaryota > Metazoa > Arthropoda > Malacostraca > Isopoda > Armadillidiidae > Armadillidium > Armadillidium nasatum. The sequence continues at coordinate 33,545 of SEYY01018436.1, read as the reverse complement.
TATTAACATCCTTTTCTTTGCTGCTTAGTGTAAAGACTTAACTGGTTTGATTTGCTAAAAAAGTTTTAACCACCAGTTTTTAGAACCGGTGAGAACGGACTCGCCACTGGATGGATGGTATTTAATACTTTTATTTTTAGGTTAGAGACATGTTTGCGACCGCTCGAAAGAACGCTCCGTGCATATTATTCATGGATGAAATTGATGCTGTTGGTCGAAAGAGATCAGGAAGAAGTTTTGGTGGTCATTCTGAACAGGAAAATACTCTAAATCAGCTATTAGTTGAGATGGATGGTTAGTAATATGTATTTAGTTTTGTAACTGCAGTGAATTTTGCAAGAGTAGAAAAGGGGATTTGATTATTTTTATTCTTAGTTTCTTACCGGCAATTTTTATACTATATATCATTTAAAAATTTGATTTTTTTAAAAAAAATAGTTATTATATAGTGTTATTTTCAGTGACTTAGAATAACACATTTCATATATTGGATTCTAGAAGCATACATTACCAGTTTTATCCAATAGTGTATTTTTTTTAAAACTCTTTGTAATATGTATGAAAATTATTTTCATCAGCTTCAAAATTAATTATTGAATATATAAGAATGTTAGAAATTCTTATATATCATTGACAGTGATTTTTAAATCATAAAAAAATATCTTTTTGGTAATTTTATTCTAAATACCTATTGTATCCATTTTAACCTTGGCCAATAATTTTAGGTAGGAGCAATATATATATATATATATATATATATATATATATATATATATATATATATATATATATATATATATATATATATATATATATATATATATATATATATATATATATATATATATATATATATATATATATATATATATATATTATTACAAATAACATTTGTAATAATACTAAATAAATAAATAATTTTTATCACTTTAAAGACCTTTAAATTGCCCTCTGATTTGATTGTAAGAACTCAAATATGTAAAGGCTGAACTGTCGGACTTTGTCTTTGTAAATATAAATAAAAGATTCTTGGTATAAGAATGATTTATTTTTAATAAAACATTTTTGTTTTGAAAGGTTTTAACACAACTTCAAATGTCGTAATTTTGGCGGCAACCAATCGAATGGACATCCTAGATAAGGCTTTATTAAGACCCGGAAGGTTTGATCGCCAAATTTACGTTCCACCTCCAGATATCAAAGGACGTTCTTCCATATTTAAAGTTCATTTAAAACCACTTCTCACAGACTTAGATAAAGATGAGTTGTCAAGGAAGTTAGCAGCTCTTACGCCAGAGCTATATATATAGTATATAGTATATATATGATATATATATATATATATATATATATATATATATATATATATATATATATATATATATATATATATATATATATATATATATATATATATATATATATATATATATATATATATATATATATATATATATATATATATATATATATATATATTACTAAAGTTTAAAAAAAATTAAGTAGCAAAATCTATTTTGACTTTGCAATCTTTCATGCTAGCATATTTTACGGAAATATTTTTCTTTAATATGACATTGAAGTTCTTAAAATGAAGAAAGTTTTCTTCTGAGCAACATACATACATTACAATCGAGTTATTAATTTGTAAAAAAATTTTCATTTTCAATAGGAATTGTTTTAGCTGCAATTGAAAATTGCCAATGTCAAATATTTAAAATCAAATATACTTACCAAATTTTTTTTATTACCTTTGAGTATCTCGTGATTTAAAAATTTGATATTTTTGCAACTCTCTTCTCAGTAAATTGGATCGTTGTATGGATTCGTTACTAAAATATAATTGCGAATTGAAAATACGTTGCAAAAACTCTTACATTAAGATTGATTTTTGTGTGTTTTCCTTTATTAGATCTAATTGAAAATTAATTTCCCCATGATCTAGCCAGTTTCTGATTCTATCTTTATTTGGATTCCCTTTTGTAATTACATTTTATTATTTATAAATATCAATATGTTAAAGTATTGCTAAAGTATTACTAGCTTTTAACACTTCAATTTTTCCTTAACTTTTTCAATGAATTTTGTCAACGTTTTCTAATTCAAAGGTTATTTTAACTCTATTTACAGAAGTAAAAGTTAGTACATGTACCCAGAATATTTTCAGTAAGTTATATTATTATATTAAAATATGCTACTGGAAAAAGTTTGAAGTAGTCGTGGTTCGAAATTGGAATAGGAGTATTTATAACTTTTTATTACTACCGCATTATTATTATTGTATTTAGTAGTATAGGACCTAGTATAACATTGTAAACTTTTTCTGAATAAACTGAAAATTGAAATTACCTATTATTATTATAATTATTATTATTATTATTAATAACTTTTTTTTTTAAAGGGGCTGACATTAGTAACGTATGCAATGAAGCTGCCTTAATTGCCGCCCGAGAAGCCAAAGATAAAATTGTGATTACTAATTTTGAATCAGCAATTGAAAGAGTAGTTGCAGGTAGGTTGACATTTTTTATCCTTTTTCCTCAGGTTTTTAGTCCTTAAGGTATTCTATTAATATTTAAATCCATTTTCAAGGTATGGAGAAGAAAACTAATGTACTTCAACCGAATGAAAAGAAAACTGTTGCCTATCATGAAGCTGGACACGCAGTTTGTGGTTGGTTTTTAGAACATGCTGATCCTTTATTAAAGGTTTGTAATGATAATAACTTGCATAATAACATAATGATAATAACTTGATAATTTTTGCACTTAAACAGTTTTTCAGAATACTGCCTTTATTCAACTAAGTTGGAATGGTTATATATATCGTCTTTAGGCCATTGAATAATTATTTATATACTTTCTCATTTCACTGACACTTGTATAATACATTCATCCATTATTTTGCCTTTCTTTTCATATCTTCTCTCTATTTTTGCTTCTATTAATTTAATACCTGGCATCTACTCTCAAATCTTTACTTATATTTTTTGAATAAGGTAATTAAAATTGTCTATTCCCCAGTTCCATCTGCATTACTTCTTTAATTTTTATAGTTATTCTTTGTTATACCCAGTGACTTAAACAATTTGTTTTATGTTTTAACCTGTAATTTTATTTTAAATAGGTTTCTATTATACCAAGAGGAAAAGGGCTTGGTTACGCTCAGTATTTGCCAAAAGAACAGTACTTATTCACTCAGGAACAACTGTTTGACAGAATGTGTGTAATGCTCGGAGGTAGAGTCTCTGAGCAGATCTTCTTTGGTAAAGTTACCACTGGTGCACAAGATGATTTACAGAAAGTCACCAAATCTGCATATGCTCAAGTTAGTAGTATATTTTCTGATGTTGTTCAATGTACACTATAGTTTACAATAGTTGAATTTTATTCACTTTCTACATTTTTTTTCCAGATTGTTCAGTATGGTATGAATGAAAGAATTGGACATCGTGTTTATCATATTCCTGAACCTGGTGAAATGGTAATGGAGAAGCCTTACAGCGAATCGACTGCACAAGCGATAGATGAAGAAGTCAAGCTACT
>SEYY01018436.1:22500-25000 GCA_009176605.1 Armadillidium nasatum | reverse complement strand
ATGATTTTACTATGTTGTGATTTAATTCCATTTCTAAGATTGTTACTCACTCCAAGCCAATAGTTGAAAATTTTGAACTTTATCAGCTTCTATTAACTTTGCTCACTTGCAAGTCAAAAACGACATTACTATATTTTGTTTGAGTCTATTCGAAGGTCTTATTGTGTCTTCATTGTCACTATAACCCTTTTTTCCCTAACAAGGTTAGAAGACTTGATTGACTAGACACTGTTTATGCTTTCCAAATTTATGTTAGGCTCATCTTTAGTGCTTTACTCGGAGACTTACAATGAAACTTAAGTATCAAACCATACAAATTTTTTATTTTCTTAGTTTTTGCTCCATAATATTTGTAGTTTGGAGCTTAAAAACTAGTTTCCCAATTCAGTTTGTCATTTGTATGTCCGTTGTCCCTTATTCAGTTTTTTAAATCTATGTAAATTAACCTGTAAACAATCAGTCATAATGAGCAAGTGATAAATATCCAGTTGAAAAATATCAAAATCCTGGAAGCAAATAAAATTATTTTGACAAACTTTGGAAGATATATGATGAAATAATGTAATATTTGGAAAGAAAAGTATAAAAGTAATTTAAAACTAGCAATTCACTACATTCTTTCAGAAATAAAATTTTAAAATTTGTTAATTATCTTAAAGGCCAACCCCAACCATTTTTACTGACCCCAGCCCCTGCTAATAATTGGAGAAAACGGAGGTTTACCTGCCGGGGTTAAAATTTCAAATTATACTTTTTAATGGTGGATATAAGAAAGAAAATTAAGATTTTTTTATTTTACAATATTTTTCTTTTCCTTTTCTTTTGACTGCCCCTCTTCTGCTAGTGAATGTTCATCTTTGTGTTTTGATTTTAGATGCCCCCATAAAGATTTGGTTGAAAATTTTTTACTTGGGTCACCCGGAGGTGGTGGTCTAATTTCCTGGCTGCAGATGTTACATTTAGCTATTTCGAGCCTACCCTGAAACATTGTAAAATACTCCCATACTGCTGAAGCTGATCTTTTAGCCATAATGACAAAGTATAAACAAAATAATTTTGAAATGTAGTTAAATGAAACAAATTTGATGCACAGCAATAAAATAACATTGATATGTATAAAATACAGATCATATTGAAAATTTTATATCTTACATTTTTTCAAACTTTAACTTAGGGTCTTACCTTAGTAAACCTGTTGAATAACTATTGTGAATCAGAAAAAAAATCAAAAACTTTTGTAGTTTTTTCAAACTTTTATTATACAAAATCTGAAATTTTCTGAATTTTTTTTTTTTTTTTTTTTCTGGAAAATGCATATCATTAATTTTAAGTGAATGTTGACTATTCTACTCCTTCCTTATAATTGAATCTCATTTTCTTAACCTAAAATTTCAGTGATTTTGAACTCTTTACAAATTTTAAGCAACCCCTGCCCCAACCCCGGCTCCGGCAAAATTCCAGCCCAGGTCGGTCCCTAATTATTATAAGACTTCATAACAGTAATCAGTTTGTTCGTTTTTGTTTTTTTTTTGTTAAAAGTAAATTTTCAGTTTGAGAAATAGTTATTGTAGCAAGTTTGACAATTGCCTGCAAAGTATATGTTTATATTGAGCGCTGTACTTACATCCATGAAAGACTATTACAATATTTTAAAGTAACGACTTTGTACTTTTCGTGTTAATTTTCTCAATCCTGTAAAAGGTGTATCATATTTGTTCCGTACGGTATGATTTAAATTATATTCAAGGTCTGCTTTTGCGGCATTTTTTCATTTTGAAAATCAAAAGCAGTAATACTCAATGATGAAATACACTTCAATACATTATTTTCTTTCAGTAGTAGTGTTATATTTTGACTTCTTTATCGGGATTATTTTATCACATTCACATTTATTTTCTTACGACTTTAATGCCTGTATACTTTTTTTTTTTTTTTATATCCAGAAAGGTAGGTTTTCGCCGATAGCACCATCCTTATTAAAGGAAAAACCATTCATCATCTGCGCAATAAAATGTGCATCAAATCACCATTCTATTTTTGAAATGCAAAAAATAAATCATGACCAATATTAGGAGGGAGGGAAGACGCAAAATGTCCAGCTGCAGTTATCAGCCTTTATATAATTATTTAAAAATTCATATGACATATTAAACCATATTTTGGGAGTGAAGAATCTGAAAAAAAGAAATGTGGATAAAATGTTAAATTAGTTAATGTTGTTTAGATGATCGTTTGAGAAATAACGATGATGGAAAAATGCATTTCATGGGGGCAGAGAAAATCCAGTGAAAAAATTAGAAATATTTTTTAATTAGATAAGAGGATTAACGGTGGAATGTAATAAGATTAGAAAAATGTAATAAAACATGAAATGAAAGCTTACTATGTGTTTATTTGGTGCAGCGTATCAAAAAATGAATGATAGTGTTTGAATCTTGGGTACAATAGAAGAATGCAATAATTATAAATAAATTATGACAAACATTAGGCAAAGGATTGT
>SEYY01018436.1:7500-12500 GCA_009176605.1 Armadillidium nasatum | reverse complement strand
ATATATATATATATATATATATATATATATATATATTCTCCGTATATGAGTAACGTCTTTAAATCTTTCATCATCTTGTACCGTTACACGTTTCGCTCAGGGAACTGTTGCTGTGAGTCATTTCTTTGTTCGTAAGTAGTAATAAAAGCGTGATAGTAAGGTTTTTGTCTTTGTGTTTTATCTCTATGCTATTTTCTTAAAAGTAATGGGCCAGAAGCGTACGAATGGTGATGCTGATAGGTCAAATAACCGTAAGAAAAGCAGTAAAGGTGAAAATGTTAGATTTAATTAGTAGAAGAGAAAATCTACTATTGTGGTTGCGTCATTTGTTACTATGGCATTTATGTATCTTATTCATATATTTTAAGATACAGTATTTGAAAATGTAAAATAATTATGTACAAGAAATATCATAATAAAAAATTTAATCTAATTGATTTTGTTTGCTCTAAAACTATTGTATACTGTTCCTACTGGAAATGTTTTGTCGAAACCCTTGCCGAAGAAGAAAGCCTCACTCAACCCTACAACTATCGTAATATCAATTTAATCTGTTTTTTTTTTTTTTCCAAAGTTTTCAAACCTAACCTTGACAGGAAGATTTTGAAACATCTTGAATCTTTTTATCTTATCAAACATCGCCGTACTTCGGTAAATCTTTTCCCGTGTCGCTAGACATATAGAAAGCTTATAAAGTTCCTGGCACAATGCATTGATATTTAAAATTTTTTTTTTTTTTTTTAATTTATTTATTGATTTATCTTCTATTCCTTAAATCTACAAACAGTGCTGTTTTGGGGTGTAATGTTCTATCACTAACTATTTTCATTTATTTATTTATTTTGTTTATTATTTATTATTTCCTGTATGTCTCTTTCTCCAAATTACTCTTAAGCCGTCGATTCCACCCTTCATTACGTTTTCCAGTTTTAAAACACGGTCTTCTCAACAGCAGCAAGTAGTTAATCCTAAAAGGAAGGCCTTCGAGTAACTGATCTCTTATCTCCCTCGCACGTTTATTCAAGGCAAAGAAAACATGGTTGTTTTCAATTCCTCAAAGACTCTAGTCCTTCATTTATCTTCACACATACAGTAATATCTTCGAATACACAGAACTCAATATTTCTGTTTGTAATATTCTTGGTATTTCCGTTTCTTGTGATATTTGAAGAATCACAATCTCTCTTACTTCTAAAGCTTCTAAGAGGTTGTTATTTTTGAGACTCAAATAGATCTTCTTTTCACCACTATTTCCTTGCTCTATTTAGGGACGTCGTTTGTTCGTGTATGGAATATTAATCTTATATCTGGAATGTTGTCCTACTTCTTGATAAGTTGGTGTCTAGGACTTTTCGATGACTTATAAACCTCTTCCCCTCTTACTAATTCATTCAAATCTGTTCCATTATTCTCATTATATTATCTCTACTACAATAGACACTGTTTTCCGAATTCACTAGTTGTATAACTCCTCCTTTGAAGAGAGCTTGTGCCACCCGTCTTTATATAGTATCACGTGTTTTCTGTTTAGTTTCTGACTCCTTTAATAATTATGCTCATTCTTACTTGTATTTCATTGGTAATATCTGGAACACTCTTCCTTCCTCTATTTTCTCCACTTCCTTCTACTTTCACATTCGAATGACTTTGAAAACTATGTATATATATATATATATATATATTATATATATATATATATATATATATATATATATATATAATATATATATATATATATATATAATATATATATATATATATATATATATATATATATATATATATATATATATATATATATATATATATATATATATATATATATATATATATATATATATATATATATATATATATATATATATATATATATATATATATATATATATATATATATATATATATATATATATATAATTATATATATATATATATATATATATATATATATATTTATATATATATATATATATATATATATATATATATATATATATATATATATATATATATATATATATATATATTATATATATATATATATATATCAGCTAAGCTTAATTATTCTGTGAGCGTGTTTGTGTGAAAGAGACCTTTGTATCCTGATGTATATTTGATTATAAAATTTTATTAGTTTGAATACATGAAACGAACACTTAAAAACTTCAAAACTTCGAATTCATATTCGTTTATAATCTATTTGGAAATTATGATGAATGAAATTGAATGAAAGATTGGAGAATTTATATATCATATATATTAAAAACATAAGCTTCACAAACAAAATGATTATAAAAATATATTTGATATTATAAATAACTAAACCACTATGGTTTATATATATATATATATATATATATATATATATATATATATATATATATATATATATATATATATATATATATATATATATATATATATATATATATATATATATTATATATATATATATATATATAATATATAAAAAAAAAAATTTTTTTATTTTTTTTTATTTTTTTATTTTTTTTATTTTTTTTTTTTTTTGCTTGTTTCATTTTCCATCTAAATATTTCTGCTCGCCTCATTTTTACTTGCTAAACTTCTTGCAATTCTTACACTTATGAATACAGACATTCATTCAGGACTACATTTTTCGCTATAATTGCAAAGCACAATAAATATTCACGTCTTTACTTGCTCGGTTTCATGGTCGAATTTGTACATTGAGAACACCTCCGAATATCGATACAATATCGTTTGAATCGATAAAATCGAAGTAGGAATAAAGTTTAAAAATGAATAACAGTATTGGAAGATGTATCTAAGTGTGAAAATTTATACGATATTTAAATAGAATTTCTTAATGCACCTTGAACAATATCTATATATGCAGAATAGTAAGTAAAACGAATATATATATATATATAATATATATATATATATATATATATATATATATATATATATATATAATATATATATGTATATATATAATATATATATATATATATATATATATATATATATATATATATATATATATATATATATATATATATTGCCAGACTGCACTTTAGTCTCCTTAAATATCTAAAAAAAACTACTAAACGTACGTTAAAAAGGATAACATTTTTAGAATCTTTGAAGAATTTTGATAAGGAAAAATTGGTAATTAAAAAAAATCATTAATTTTAATAACTACGTAATTTATGGTTTTTTAATGCAATGGACGACACCGTACGTCTGGCAACGCACGTCTGGCCGCGTCTTTTTATGAGTCAAATTCCGAGAATTTGCAGTAGGATAAATTTGCGTAGAAAATTGTAAAAAAATGTATATATATATATATATATATATATATATATATATATATATATATATATATATATTATAATATATATAATATATTATATATTTTTGTATAAGGGCAACATACAGCAATTTAGGCCGTACCACACGGCAATCTTCTGTCGTCAGGTTAAATAAGTCGAACTGGGTTTGTTAAAAAAAGAAAATTAATAATAATAATAATCATAATCATTAGTGGTACAGTGTAAGGTGATAACCTATAATAAAAGTGGTTCAGTGGTGTTGGGATAGGCCTAGCAAGCCACCAACTGATTGCCTTGCTCAAGAAACTCATGACCTTCGAGACAGCTGACAGGTGCTAGCACCTACAGGAGTATGGTAAAAAAAAAAAAAAAAAAAAAAAAATAATCATAATAATAATAATAATAATTAATAAAATAATAATAATTAAAAAAATAATAATAATAATAATAATAAAAAATAAAAAAAAAAAAAAAATTTTTTTTAACTTATTTTCACCTTTTATTATTTTCTTTATCAAATTCTTCAAGGATTCCAAAAATGTTTCCTTTTTTAATGTACGTTTAGTAGTTTTTGAGATATAGGCTAAAGTGCAATCTCTGACCCATATATATATATATATATATATATATTACTATATATATATATATATATATATATATATATATATATATATATATATATATATATAGTATATATATATATATATATATATATATATATATATATATATATATATATATATTATATATCGTATATACATATATATACTTTTTACTCCTACTTTTTTGCCCTTTGGACCTTCCTCACTGGAAGGGCCACACTGCCTTTAGGAAATCCGCAACGGCCGCCGGCCGTACCAAAGGTCTCTCAGAGGGTGATGTGATTAGGGTTCTGTGTTGTGTAAGGGAGGGCATCTCAGAAGGGTGTTTTGTTGTGTCTGTTCTTGCATACATCTTTGACATATTGGGATAGTGTGCTATGTTTGTAGCTTGAGGTTTAGGGTGGTGGCCTGACCTTAATCTGGATAGGGTAATTTGTGTTTTGCGTGGTAATGTGTTTGTGTATTTGATATGTCGGGAGGTTGTTCGTTGAATAGGTGATTTGGTTGGCTGGTTTTGAGATCATTTTATGTCATGAAGGTGTATATGTTTTTGTTTAGTGATATGTTATTTGCAGTAGGTGGAATGGTCCTGAATATGTTACTGTAGTATTAGGCGGGGATATGGGGGTAATTTTAGATGGTATCTTGTGTGATCTTGTAGGATATAGTGACATGGGTGTGATATGTCTAGTGTGTTTGTGTAGAATTGGGTTCCTATCATGTCTAGGTTGAAACGGATCGGGAGTATTTTTGTTTCTTCGTGTAAATGCTGAATTTCGAAGGTTTCTGTGCAACCTGTGATAGTTCGAAGAGCGGTTTTTTGTTTTTTTTTTGTATTTCTCTGTGTTTGAGGGTGAGGTGGCAGGGTACCAGCTGCGTATTATTGTTGGTCTGATGAACGTTTGTTGCTATGATGAGGGTGGTTAGTTCGTTACTGAATTATGTGACAGTGTTCGAATGATGTTTATTTCTCTGTTCGCAGTGTTGGTTATGTTTTGATGTGTTTTGAGAATATGAAGTGTGTGTCATATGTGAGGCCTAGGATCTTTGGAATTTATTTAAGGAATGAGGTATTATTTAG
>SEYY01018436.1:0-2500 GCA_009176605.1 Armadillidium nasatum | reverse complement strand
AAAAATGTTCTAAATATTTACATTAATAAATCTTAAGTTGTTTTTGCGAGAAAAAAAAACAAAAAAAACTTGAAAATGCTTTATGGATATTTGAATATTTAAAGAGTAATAAATATGAATAAATTGTGAGGATGTATTATGCATGGAAATTAAGCTGGTAATTCACACACAAATTGGACGCTTGTTATGTACTTCATAATTAAGAGCTTGGTTCCTATATCAATACTTATACAAACACCAACACATACATGTATACACATGCACACATTTACACACATAAACATACATACGCACACACACCCACACCCACCCACACCCACACCCACACCCACATACACACACACACACACCACACACACACACATATATATATATATATATATATATATAGATAATATAATATATATATATATATATATATATATATTATTTCGCCTCTGGTGGCCAAAAGCTAGAGGCCTACCAAAATATCCACGTTTTAGGGAAAACCGGAAATCTGGTCAAGTTAAAGGTCGAGATGTCCCGATACACGGTGTTTGAAGGTGTGTAAGTCAAAGGAAGTTGGGAAAATAGATAAAGGGAATGTATTCCAGACTTTACCAGTAGATTGCATGTAAGACAGAGCTTAGAGGTAAATTAAGTCTGTTTTCAGAGAGTTGGACAGATAAAGGATGAGACTGATATCCGATAGTGATAAAGACCACAGATGCACTTGGAATCTATTAGAGTTAAAGACCTCTAATCAAAATTTGAACCATCAAAAGCAGACATAAACCGATAGACAACGTTTTTTAAGAGTTTGTTTAAAGATGTGAGGAAAATAGAAATAGTTGTGTGCATGTAATAATAAGGATAATGGTTAAGTTTGGGGTCAAAGAGTTTAAAATTAGGACTATGTAGATTTTGAAGAGTAGCATAAGTTGTTCTTAGAGGAGTAGACATGCCATTAGAGAGTTTGGAAGTACAGTCTTTTGATGTAATAGCGATAATTTTAAGAAAGAATGCAACAGTTCGACGGCAGAAAAAATACTGGAGAGAAGCTGCGAGAGTAGAAACTTAATAGGTAAAAATCCTTCAAGTCTACCTTTTCAAGAAATGTTGTGTGAATGGATTCACCACAGATATGAAATGCATACTTGATACAAAGTCAATTAACTCCCCTATACAAAGTAAGCAACAGAGGTGGTGTAAAGAAATTCCGAAGATACCTAAGAACACTGAAACTTAAAAAGCTGTTCCTTTCCTGAGGAAGACACAGAGAGAAAGCAAGATACAGAGATAAGAAGTGATTGGAAGGAACAAGTTTGAATTTTTTTTGATAGAAAGTTCACATCTCACGGTGACTGCCCTATTCGAGGAGAGGAACTTTTCTAGGTAGTATATACTTAGGATTCCCAAGTGAAATCGAACCGGCTCCCTCAAGCACGTGAGTCAATCACTCTACCGTTTGAGCCACGGTATAAATGGTTTAGCAGTATAAGGATTGGGATTGAAGGTTAAGAGAAGATCTAGTATGATGGGTTTATCTCTAAACCATTTCCAGCTCGTTTCTTCCAATCACTTCTTATCTCTGTATCTTGCTTTCTCTATCAATGTCCTCCTAAGGAAAGGAATAGTTTTTTAAGAGTTTCGGTGTTCTTAGGTATCTTCGAAATATATATTTATAATTATAGTTATATATATATATATATATATATATATATATATTATATATATATATATATATATATATATATATATATATATATATATATATATATATATACATAAGTATATATATTTTCTCTCTCTCTACTGAGAATAACATCTGGTAGATAGTACTGCACCCCACCCGTATCCAGGTTCGTCTTCGAGATGAACCTACCATACTAGATCTTTTTTTAGCCACCCATCCCAATCCTTATACTTTTAAAACGATCAGAGATACAGGTGAGGTGCAGTACCATCTGTCAGATGTTATTCTGGGTAGAGAAATAGTAGGAGAATTTACCTGCTGTATCTTGAGAGTATAAGGAGGGACATTGGCGGTGGTGATTATTGAAATCTCCAAGAAGGAATATCCATAATATCTGAAAATAGGAGAAGAAAATAGAACTTGAATTATCTTTGAGTTTAAGTAATCGAAGAAATTAGGAGGGTCAGTAGAGAGTTCAGAGATAAATAACCAGAACAGATGTTTTTAGCCGTACATTGGCAAGGCAGCCTAAGCCCAAAAAAAAAAATGTTTGGAAAACTTTAAATCAGAGACAAGAGAGCAAGCATCATTTCGTATTTCAAGCACGCCAATCGCCTTTGTTTGAAAAATTAGGTTAGAGACAGTAAGAGTTAGCTAAGTAGGGTTTGTTATGAGAACGTTCAAACATCTAGAGGTTTGGGTAAGAAAAAGAGGTGAGATCTACGTAGGAAAAGGGGAGTAATGGTCAGCTAAGTGGAAATATGGATATAGACAGAGAATGTTGTCGAAATTAATGTAAAATAAAACCATGTATCTGAACAAGCC
>SEYY01018435.1:105000-110000 GCA_009176605.1 Armadillidium nasatum | reverse complement strand
AAAATAATTAATGAAAAGTAGAAGAGTTAAGATAAGGAAAAACCTTGAAAAATAATAATATTCAAAGACTTAAAAGAAGAATAGCCTTCTACAATAGCTACAAAAACTACGGAAAAAGAATACAGAGATAGATTACAGAAACTGATACCGAAATAGTAAGATTAGTAATCAAGATTTTTGTGTCCAACTCCAATGAAGGCTTTTAATTTTTTTTTTTTTTTTTTTTTTTTAATAAGAAAAGTTCACATCTCACGGGCATTGCCCTATTCGAGGAGAGGAACTTTTCTAGGTAGTATATACCTCGGATTCCCAAGAGGAATCGAACCGGCGCCCTCAAGCACGTGAGTCAATCACCCTACCGTTTGAGCCACGGTGGCACAGCGATAATTTCACCGAAATGCCGAAAAGCAGATGACACAGAGTCAGAGAGAAGGAAAAGGCCAACAGTTTAGTTTTTCTTACAAAAATGCTGGTAATCAGAGATCAGCTTAGAAGAATTAAGAGGTTTTCAAACCTTCCTGTTAAGGATACAGTACAGATGTATCCCAAAAAGTTGGGAATAATAACGTTAATGTAATGGGACAGTAATTGGAAGGTGCACAGAGGTCCCCATATATATATATATATATATATATATATATATATATATATATATATATATATATATATATATATATATATATATATATATATATATATATATATATATATATATATATATATATATATATATATATATATATATATATATAGTTTTTTTTTTTTTTTTTTTTTTTAAAATAAAAATTTATTTTTATTTTTCATTTTTAAATAAGGTAAAATAAGAGCCTGCAAAGCACAATAAATCATTTAAAACTTCAGAAAATTTATATTTTAACAACAAAATTATTAAACTCATTCTGTACGAGCAAATAAGTCAACAATGACCTTCAATTCTTAGCGTCCTCTATTACATACAAACATATAGGTTCTATATATATATATATATATATATATATATATATATATATATATATATATATATATATATATATATATATATATATATATATATATATATATATATATATATATATATATATAATACTTATTGCAATCTTGCTGATACCGATTTTGGGGGTTCACGGGGCCCCCAGGGGATGTTCCGAAATGTACAATTGTAATCTACCGGACTGACCATTAAACTGAAATGTTCCTTGTTGTAGAATGTCTTACAACTCTTAAAAGAATGTTCCACATTCAATCATTCACCAGGTAACCCATCTTGGGTCAATCAACTCTTAAAAGAACGTTCCACATTCAATCATTCACCAGTATATTAATATATTGAACCTCAAACCTTTTTTTTCTTTTTCCTTTTTCAAAATTAATGCCTACATCTAACACCCATACAGTATAGTTGAAATAAAAATATTCTCAAACAGTTTCATTTTTACCTTTTAAGACAAATTGACTTTTTTTTCCATACTTCCCTACGTATGCTCAGAATATTTTCCTATGTATGCTTTTTCTCCATATTTCCCTACGTTTGCTTTTTTCCATATTTCCCTGTGTATCCTCAGAATATTTCCCTACTTATGCTTTTTTTTCCATATTTCCCAACGTATGCTTAACACTCTTTCGCAGTCTACAGTCCTGATTTATCTCTTCTTTCATCCCTCTGAACACACAATATAAATCCATAAGTACCTAAAAACTAATTCCCCAGAATTTTAATATATCATATTAAAATTATTTAATTATTTCTTAATTATTTAATTATTTCTTCATCTTCTTTCATCCCTCTGAACACCCCGATATAAATCCTTAAGTACCTAAAAACTAATTCCCCCTAACTTACACCATCCTTATTTACATTTTACAACTCGTATTAATCTTCATCTTTAAGTTCGCACTACTTCTCATAAATATACCTTTAAGCAGGATTAATTTTAAATCTTTTTTCCATTTGCTCACTCGTTCAAACTCAGACACCAAATCAGGTTGTCTTTCTTTTGAGTCAGACATCAACAATTTGTCGTCTACCGTGGCTCGAACGGTAGGGTGATTGACTCACGTGCTTGAGGGCGCCGGTTCGATCCCACTTCGGGATCCTAGGTATATACTACCTAGAAAAGTTCCTCTCCTCGAATAGGGCAATGCCCGTGAGATGTGAACTTTTTTATAAAAAAAAAAAAAAAAAAAAAAAAAAAAAAAAAAAAAACAAAGTATCGTGAGAAAATCATAGAATCCTATAGATACATATCATCTCCTTTCCTGGTTCTTTCTATATACTTAATTATCCTTAAAAATATTAAATAATATTATATTATATCATATAATATATTATAATATAATATATATAATATATATAATATATATATATATATATATATATATATATATATATATATATATATATATATATATATATATATATATATATATATATATATATATATATATATATAATATATATATATAATATAAAAATATTATATAAAAAAAAAAAAAAAAAAAAAAAAATAATAATAATAATAATAATAATAATAATAATAATAATAATAATAATAATAATAATAATAAAAAGGAACTATTATTAGTAGTAATAATTAAATCTATGATTACGATAAAAAATTAAATAATGATGATGCTTCAAGATATTTTCTTACTTCAAAATAAAGTAATTTTACTTTGAGGCTCGAAGGTGTAAGTAAACTGCATTGCAAATCATTATTATTATTATTATTATTATTATTATTATTATTATTATTATTAAAATGAAAAATTGTCATTCGTTGTGAGGTATGTTTGAAAATGAAACAAAGCAACGAATTATAATTATAAAAAACGTAAAAAAAAAATATATAAATTTGTAGCAGGACATTACAAGAACAAAGTCGATAGAATACGAAATAAATACCAACAATAACCTGTTCTATATTATTTTCACTCCCTGCCTTTTCACTTATAATTTTGCTTTTGCTGATTCAAAAGAAAAAATTGAACCAAATTTCTCCATCATCTTTCAATTTTACAACTTGTATGTTAAAAAATCATAATTACACAAAAACGGAGGAAAAATGGCAACAACATTGCAAAAATTGTCCTAACGAATCGTTGGGACAAGTTGCAAAAATGTTACAATAAAATTTTCAATAGAGAAAAGACATGTTAAGCATAAGGAAGTCGCTTCACCGATTTATTTTCTAATAAGAAAATAACTGAAAAAATTTGTCGTGACATTTTTAACTATTTGTCCTAACGATTCGTTGGGACAATTTTTGCAGTGAAGGACAAACGAAAAATTTTATATCCTGATTTTGTATTACTCTCTCCTACGTTATAGGAAACCCCCCTCCCCCCATAAACCCTTCCTTTGAATGCAACCTTTATTAGAGCAAAGTAAATCCTGTTATACAGGTTATTTAAAGCACATTTTGGCGTGTCTTTAGTTTGTGGGTCGAGACTTACTATACTTTTCAATAGCAATTAAATAAAAAAATAAAATAAAAAAAAAAAAAACTTTTACAAACCAAAAAAATTTTAAAATATTTTTCAACAAAATTTTCAAAGAAAATCTTTCTATTTTTTTCAGAGTGAGAAGAACAATTCTTCCAATTCTAAAGATTTCAAATTTCATCATAGCGATCTTTATACCTATTATAAGTATTCGACTTCAGATAGATTCTAAACAACCTTCAAATTAAATAATAATAATAATAATAATAATAATAATAATAATAATAATAATAATAATAATAATAATAATAATAATAATAATAATAATAATAATAATAATAATAATGATAATAATAATAATGATAATAATAATAATAATAATAATAATAATAATAATAATAATAATCAGATTTCAGATAATTAACGAGTTATTTAAATTAAAGAATTAAAAATTAAAGTCCTTCCTTGTTCTTAAATTAATAAAATCGGTGATCGGACATTTTCGAATCAGTGACAATTACAAACGACAATTTAATCGATTAAGAACAATAGCAAAAAAAAAACAACAACAAACAACAACATTAACAGCCAATAAAGCAACGCATTAAAAAAAAAAAAATAAATAAATTTAAACATAGGAGTAATGGCGTAAGAGCCAAGCCTACAAAGCCTAAGGCGAAGGTTATTGTATTCATACGTTTAACTCAGCGGGAAATGTTTACTTAAGCAAGGATGTAATTAAAAATTAGGTGAATGGAATACCAATCATTTAAAAAAGGGCAAAACACGAACAAATTCATTATTATGAATACAAAGTTTAATTAATTCATTTAACCAACAAATTAAAAATGACAGATCCTTAAAAATAGGAATGATGTAATAATAATAATAATAATAATAATAATAATAATAATAATAATAATAATATAATAATAAAATAATAATAAATAAATTTTAAAAAAAAAAATTAAAAATATAATATATATATATATATATATATATATATATAATATATATATATATATATATATATATATATATATATATATATATATATATATATATATATATATATATATATATATATATATATATTATTTGGCAATATAAATTATTTAGTTGGGCTATAACATTCCATTGCACTCCGACGTTCAATGACTCCCCTCTTACACATCCCTCTGACCCAAACGAGATCCCTAGGATACTTTCTTTTCGATGGCATAGAGTCCTGGCAAGTAGGCACTCCGCATTTCAATATTTACAAAAATACAGACTTTACCTTATACACTTACACATTCTTTTTTTTATAATTTAATGAAGCAGTAGAAAATCGTGTAGTCTTGACGATGCCACGGGAGCGGCAATAGATTGTTCCCACCATTGCTGGAATTATGTTAGTCTTATTTGATGGTGGAGTTAATAACTAAGCAGAAAGAAGGTAATTTATGCAACAATCGAGATTTATATTCTAATTTCAGCACTGTGAACCCTCTCTCAAATTTCTATACTTCACCTCTTAATCTTAATTAACCTAAATTAAGTGTTTGAACATTTAGACA
>SEYY01018435.1:97500-100000 GCA_009176605.1 Armadillidium nasatum | reverse complement strand
GAATAGGAAACAGAACAGCCAACAAAGAATACTACACAGAACAGCCAACAAAGAATACGAAACAGAACAGCCAACAAAGAATACGACACAGAACGGCCAATAAAGAATAAGACACAGAACAGCAAACAAAGAATACGAAACAGAACAGCCAACAAAGAATACCGACACAGAACAGCCAACAAAGAATACGACACAGAACGGCCAACAAAGAATAAGACACAGAACAGCCAACAAAGAATACGAAAAAGAACAGCCAACAAAGAATACGAAACAGAACAGCCAACAAAGAATACGACACAGAACAGCCAACAAAGAATACCGACACATAAAAGCCAACAAAGAATACGACACAGAACAGCCAACAAAGAATACGAAAAAGAACAGCCAACAAAGAATACGACACGGAACAACCAACAATGAATACGACACAGAACATATGACAAAGAATACGACACGGAACAGCCAACAAAGAATACGACACAGAACAACCAACAAAGAATCCGACACGGAACAGCCAACAAAGAATACGACACGGAACAGCCAACAAAGAATACGACACATAACAGCCAACAAAGAATACAAGGTACGATTACACCACTGGTGTCGTTTTCCTATTTTTGTTCCTACAGGTGTGGCATATCTTCGCTCTGTCTCACCTTCATCATGCATTTCCAGAATACGTATATTTAAGGGAACTTGCTCCCCCAATTAGTATTCACCCTGGGTATATATATATATATATATATATATATATATATATATATATATATATATATATATATATATATATATATATATATATATATATATATATATATATATATATATATATATATATATATATATATATATATATATATATATATATATATATATATATTATATATATATATATATATATAACACCAATTCAAGACAATGTATTGATTTTATTTCAGAGCATTAATTTCATGAATGTACTAAATATTACACGAAAAGAATAACAAAAAAAAAAAAAAAAAGATTCAAAATGATAGACACCCCCTTTAAACTCACCCTACCCACATTCCAATCATGTAACCACAAGAATAAATGCCCGAACAAGGCGCTCCTAGTTTGAAGGAATTTATCGATGTCATAAAAAAAAATGTAAAATACATTAAAAAAATACTCAAATAATACGACGTATCCTGAACTCAATTATGCACATTTCACCTCATACCTTTTTTTTCTTTGATGACGAGTGTGACAAGTGTAAGACATATGACGAGTGTGACAAGTGTAAGACATATGACGAGTGTGACAAGTGTAAGACATATGACGAGTGTGACAAGTGTAAGACATATGACGAGTGTGACAAGTGTAAGACATATGACGAATGTGACAAGTGTAAGACATATGACGAATGTGACAAGTGTGCTGAAGATTGAAACATATGACAAACAAATACAATCTTCAGCAAGACCAAACGGTAATTCAGCCTCAAGAAGAAGAAGAAGAAGAAGAAGAAGAAGAAGAAGAGAAGAGGCAAAAACCGGTTCCAAATTCAGGGAAATAAAATACTAGAAACAAATGAAACAAAAGCAAAATTTTAACATCAAATACGTGAAAATATTCAGACAACCAATTATTATTATTATTATTATTATTATTATTTTTATTATTATTATTATTATTATTATTATTATTATTATTTTCTTTCTTTTTATTTTTTTTTTTTTTTTTTTTTTTTTTTTTTTTTTTTAATTTAAAAAAAAATTTTTAAATTCAAAAATGGAAAATGTATTTTAAAATATCTAATTAGCTTCACTTTCAATGGATATATATTATATATATATATATATATATATATATATATATATATATATATATATATATATATATATATATATATATATATATATATATATATATATATATATATATATATATATATATATATATATATATATATATATATATATTAGTGATGGATCGGATGTCAAATTTTGTAATTTGCGGATGCGGATGTCGAATTTTTCGAGAAGTGCGGATGCGGATGTTAATTTTGATGAGGATGCTCCGCGGATGCGGATGCCATCACTAATATATATATATAATATATATATATATATATATATATATATATATATATATATATATATATATTATATATATATATATATATATATATATATATATATATTATATAGGGAGCGAGCGGCTTTTTTGATTTATTTCTTTGGCCAAAAAAAAAAATTATAATTATAATAATAATAATAATAATAATTATGAAAAAAATCATTTTCTCGTTATTTATTTTCAAATTACAATTTTAGGAATATTTTAAATGAATAATTGTAAAAGACTTTAATTAATGAATAATAACTTATCTCCGAAGAAACGTTCTTTGTTATTCATGAAAAAATAATCAACCTTTATAGGAAATTGTCCAAATTTGATAAATTTTCTTAATTAATTCGTATCCGTTATAAAGAAGATACATATACGTGTAAATTTGTGAATATTAAGTTTATATATT
>SEYY01018435.1:85000-87500 GCA_009176605.1 Armadillidium nasatum | reverse complement strand
TCCTCTCGCCCTTTCTGGCATTTTGCAAAAAATGTCAACTCTAACTTTGCTTCTTCCTCTTTCCCTCCTCTAGTATCTTCTGACGGCACAACTGCCGTTTTGCCTTCTCTAAAGCTGAACTCTTTGCTCAAACTTTTGCCTCTAATTCAACCTTAGACGATTCCGGAGCTATTCCTCCTCCTTCAACCCCTCCAACTCATTTATGCCTAAAATTGTAATTTCTTCTAAAGATGTCATTTCTGCTCTCTCTGAGCTTAACACTAAGAAGGCGTACGGTCCTGATGGTATTCCTCCTGTGGTTCTCAAAACTTGTGCTTCCGAGCTTGCACCTGCCTTGGTAAACTATTTCGTCTATGTCTTTCTACTTCAACCTTCCCTTCTTGCTGGAAACGTGCGCTCATTCAGCCTGTGCCGAAGAAGGGGGACCCCTCTCAACCCTCTAACTACCGTCCAATTTCTTTTAACCTCCGTTCTTTCTAAAGTTTTCGAATCTATCCTTAACAGGAAGATTTGGAAACATCTCAATTCTTCTAATCTTATCTCTGATCGCCAGTATGGCTTTCGTAAGAAACGCTCTACTGGTGATCTCCTTTCCCTTCTCTCTGACTCTTGGTCCTCCGCTCTTCGGCATTTCGGTGAATCTTTTGCTGTGGCGCTAGACATATCGAAAGCTTTCGATAGAGTCTGGCACAAAGCTTTGATTTCCAAACTTCCCTCTTTCGGAATCTATCCTTCTCTCTGTGACCTTCTCTCTGATTTCCTTTCCGGTCGTTCTATAGCAGCTGTTGTAGACGGCCACCGTTCATCCTATAAATCTATTAATAGTGGTGTTCCTCAAGGATCTGTCCTATCCCCAACACTTTTTCTGCTTTTCATTAATGACCTTCTCTCTATTACTTCATCTCCTATCCACTCCTATGCTGATGACTCCACCCTTCATTACTCTTTTCATTTTGAAAGACGCCCCTCCCAGCAACAGTTAATAGAGGCAAGGAGGGTGGCCTTGGAGCAACTAACCTCTGATCTATCTCGTATTTCAAATTGGGGCAGAGAAAACATGGTTGTTTTCAATGCCTCAAAAACTCAATTCCTCCATCTCTCTACTCGACACAATCTTCCACACAACTATGATATCTTCTTCGAAAACACGCAACTCAAACCTTCATCTCTCCTTAATATTCTCGGTGTTTCTTTTTCTCGTGATCTTTCTTGGAAAGATCACATTACTTCTCTTTCTAAACAAGCTTCTAAGAGGTTGGGTGTTCTGAGGCGCCTTCAGTATTTCTTCACACCACCCCAGTTGCTTGCTCTGTATAGGGGTGTTGTTCGCCCTGTATGGAGTATGCGTCACACATCTGGGGTGGTTCCACACATACAGCTCTCCTGGAAAAGGTGGAGTCTAGGCTTTTCGTCTTATCAACTCTCCTGCTCTCACTAATTCTCTCCAATCTCTTTCTGCCCGTCGAATTGTTGCGTCACTCTCTCTTTACTATCGCTATTACAATGGACACTGCTCTTCTGAACTCTCTCGTCGCATACCTCCTCCACTGAGAAGGGCTCGTGCGACTCGTCTTTCTACACAGTCTCATCCTTTCTCTGTCCAACTCTCTGACCCCAGACTTAACCGCTATGCTCAATCTTACATGTACTCTACTGGTAAAGTCTGGAACACACTTCCTTCATCTATTTTCCCAACTTCCTATGACTTGCACACCTTCAAACGCCGTGTATCAGGTCATGTCGGCCTTTAATTAGACCATGTTCCCGACTTTCCCCCTAACTCTGGTGGAATATTGGTAGGCCTCTGGCCTTTGCCCACCAGAGGTGATAATAATATATATAATATAATATAAAATATAATATATATATATATATATATATATATATAATATATATATATATATATATATATATATATATATATATATATATATATATATATATATATATATATATATATATATATATTATATATATATACTATAAATAATATTATTATATAATATATATATTATATATATATATATATATATATATATATATATATATATATATATATATATATATATATATATATATATATATATATATATATATATATATATATATATATATATATATATATATAATATATATATATATATATATATATATATATATATATATATATATATATATATATATATATATATATATATATATATATATATATATATATATATATATATATATATATATATATATATATCGATTGTAGAATTTCTGTAGTTAATTAATTACAGTTTATGGCAAGGAGTATTATTACGTTAATCTCAATACTCACATATTGCTTAAAAACAGCCAACACTTACAACATTCCACCCTATTCCAACACAAACAATATCACATTCTCTCTAAATTGATACTACAGAGGTCTGCCTATCAAGGATTCGAAACCACGCCCACCGGTGGTCAAAAATATACTTGATTGGTCTGTACCGGAGCAGGGTTTCCCTATCTA
>SEYY01018435.1:77500-80000 GCA_009176605.1 Armadillidium nasatum | reverse complement strand
TATATATATATATATATATATATATATATATATATATATATATATATATATATATATATATATATATATATATATATATATATATATATATATTCTGCTTTATCATATATATCAGATATAGTGATGGAACAGATGTCATTTTCACATTTGCGGATGCGGATATAGAATTTTCGTCAAGTGCGGATGCGTATGTTGAATTTTTGAAAGTGAGGATGCAGATGTTGAATTTTTTAAAGTGCGGATGCAAATGCGGATGCGGATGTTAATTTTGATGAGGATGCTCCGCGGATGAGAATGCGGATGCAGATGCCATCACTACTCAGATATCAGCGGGTTAAAAAAAGTTCCACACTCATAACTTGTTCCCATTCTATTTCACAACCTGAATGAACATGATATTTTTGCAAGCGAGAAAAAGACTACAAAGGCGAAGCAAAAAAAAAATGGATACTTCTGGTGATTTTTGTATTACAAAATTGGTTCAATGAACCACAGATAATTTAACAGTAAATTGAAAGCTCTTGTGAGAGATTTGCATCTCTCCAAACAATAAGAGGACTATTAGGTTCCAGACCCCAACAAAGGAATCCTTTAGCAGCCGAAAAAAAATTGCAGTTTTTTGAAGGAAAAAAAAAAGAAACATTATTCTTTACTCTTTCTATGAATTACAATTTCACTGTGTACATTGTAAAGACGTAGATATAGAAAAGCACAAACCATAAAAAAGACTTATTTTTCTCTTTAAAACTAATTCTAAAAGAGCCTTCCTTCATAATGTAAACACAGATACATGTTGTAGATATGTAAAAAAAAAAACTATATATTTTTATCTTTTTTTAAATTCTATTTCCAGGAATTGTATTCGAAGAAAGGAACTTTCAAGTACTTTATACCTAGAATCAACATAACGGAGCGAACCAACACCTTCAATCACGTGAATCAACCACTCTACCGTTACACCACGGTGCTGGTAAATGTAGGGGTACTTTACTAAAGCGAGTTTATTAGGAAAAGTACAACTTAAACTGCAGGCATGCAACAGTGGTAGATTTTATCATATGTCTAAAAAGAGCTCTTTCTATATCTTGTTGTTTCCTTTATTATTATGTGGGACAGGACAGCTGAGATACATGAAATCTTCAACAGAAGAGGAAATCTCTCCAATCTAGTTTAAATCTTCAGAAAGGTTAACGAATATTTCAATCCACAAACGTAATTTAAGTTGGAACTGGAAAGACTTCATTGTTTTGTCTGTTAATGGTGCTCAATCCATATTTGGTCATGTTAGTGACACTTTTCAGCTTTTTGCAAGGAGGAAAATCCAAACACCGAAGAATTTGGATGTATTAACCTTCACTTGAAATCGTTTTTTATATTATCAAGATTCCAAATATTCTTAAAGGCTATGCGCTAAATAAGTTACTATTTCGTACATCATGTGAGGTAGTAGAGGTTGAAAGCTTAAATATACTCTATCACAAAGAATTCAGTGATTTTCAAGTGGAGAGGGGCTCTCAAAACTGTACTTTAAAATTTTATGGTCGATTTATGAAATGTCCTCGCAGATAAGTTCACAAACTCTTCATGGTTTTACATCTTGTATATTTAGCTGACATCTTTTGGCTATGTGAATGAATTAACAGATTTGGAAGTAAAAAATATAAATGGTATTTTGGCTAGAGAAAAGATTTCATTGTTTCGATCGAAGTTTCTATATTAGAGTCAAAGTATTACAAAACAAGACAGATACCCTTCCTAGTTGTGATTTTGGAAGATTGAGAACATGTTTCTTTTAATGACATCCGAGGATCGGTTATACGGCATCTTCCAAACTCAGAAAGTAGTTCTATAATTCACAGACTATTAGTTGGGTTATAAAATCCCATCAAATGTAAAATTGTTAGTGTGCCAGAAGAGCCCGAGAGATCATCAGATGCACTCTTTGAACTTACTTCCAATACAATAAATTTTCCCTGTATTTGCTAAAATTATTTTAGATGTTAAGGGTTGTAAAGTCTTTCAATATTGCACATGTGGAAAAGAAAAATGCAACTGCGATTTGAAACAACCCATCTTTTCGAGAAGGAGCTTCCCATTCCCATTAACCCAAAAAAAGTACAGATACGATAGTACCTAACTGTTCTGGCATCAAAAGACCCTAACTTGTCGTATCAAAAATAAAACATCATTTCTCCAGAACCAAAAATCAAATTGTTTTCACTGAAATTCTTTTATTTACTAATAAAAATTTAATTAATTTTATTTATTACTGTTTTTAGTCATTTTTGATTTAATTTTAATTTTAAAGTTAATTTATCATGCAAAATAAATATTTTCAAGCTTGTATGAGTGTATTTTATACACAAATATATTCAAAGAACTATTTTGAATTTGAATGCTCTGAGTTTTCCGAAACTTTAAATAACATATACAAATTTAAATGCAATAGTCTAATTTTTTCAGATTCAGGTCTAGAGGATAATTTCGTTGTACACAAAGA
>SEYY01018435.1:67500-70000 GCA_009176605.1 Armadillidium nasatum | reverse complement strand
TATAACACCAAATTTAAGTTTGTTACGTCATCAGTTGTCGTTTACGTCATCAGTTTTTTTTTTAATTTATTTTCAAACATTTTACACTTTTCCTACCTGAAATTCAACAAGGATTCTAAAAATATAATCTTTTTTTCGTACGTTAAGTAGTTTTTTAAATATGTTGCTGGCTAGATGAGGATATTGATCTTGAATAATACCTTATTATTATTATTATTATTTATTATTATTATTATTATTATTATTATTATTATTATTATTATTATTATTATTATTATTATTATTATTATTATTATTATTCAAAACTTATTTCTGTAGTACTGAAAACTAATTTCGATATTGATATACGAAGCCTTACAGTTTCTTCGCCTCTATCGATAAATGCTCACTTTGTATTATTTAAAAAAAAAAATATAAATATATATATATATATATATATATATATATATATATATATATATATATATATATATATATATATATATATATATATATATATATATATATATATATATATATATATATATATATATATATATATTAATAATAGTAATAATTGCTTTGGCCTTTTAATGCTGCAACCTAAAGTAGTAAGGATATAATCAAGATTCTCGTTTCAAAACATCTATTTATTAAAAATGAATATATATATATATATATATATATATATATATATATATATATATATATATATATATATATATATATATATATATATATATATATATATATATATATATATATATATATATATATATATTAGTTGTCTGACCTTGTATATATATCGATATTTTGAAATTTTCCATTTTATCGGTTAGGCCTATATCACACGGCAAACTTCGGTCGTTCAGGTTATGATAAGTCGAACTAAGTTTCGATATATCGATATTTCTATTCTATCGATATTTTCGTATATCGATCGAGGTCAGACAACTTCTTAACCTATATATATATATATATATATATATATATATATATATATATATATATATATATATATATATATATATATATATATATATATATATATATATATATATATATATATATATATATATATATATATATATATATAATTTTTTCAGTGGGTTATAAGACAAGTTTTCCATTCAATTACTTCTTTAAAACCTTTAATTCATTATAAAACTCTTGAAATTTCCTTACTTCTCATCAGAGATGTTTCCTTTTGGTAAGCTCTCACCTCTTTAAATTTCTTTTGTTTTCATCATAAAAAATACTCTCAAATAACCGTTTCAATTATTTCTGGTCTCAACCTCTTCTCTGAATATATTCCAACCTCATATTTCACCTGCATGTTTGAAATCTTCAAGTTTCTTTTTTCTTAGACCTCTTCTGGCTCTCTGTGAATGTGAATTCAATGGCAACAGCCATTGCTTTATGATTTTTCATAAGCACTTCGATAAGTGAATTTACCTCCTATACGAGCCCATTTCATAAACATTTTTAAAAATAATTCCTTATATTACAATTTTTTGATGGAATGAAGTTGTAAGAGGCTTAAACCATCATCACGTTTCTTTAATTAAGCTATCCAAAATGGGTCTTTACTAAGGTAACAATCCGTCCCGATTTTTTTAGAGGGTAAATCGGGAAGGATAATAGTATTTTATCCAATTTTGTTTAAATTAGATAGCAAAAATGTATTTTTTTTTCATATGACTTGTTTTTGAAAACAACAATCTTATTTGTTCTTTATATTAAAAATCACCCTTCTTTAAACATCCCATAAAACCCTTACGAGCAGGGTATTTGGGGGGGGGGGGCAATGTTCAGAAGCGTCCCGATTTTTTTGGTCAGAAAAATATGGTCACCTTAGTCTTTACCTAATGTTTTAAAAACTCATTTCACTTTTATATCAATACTGAAAGATCTTACCCAATCCTCCATTCTTTTAAATTTCCATTATCAGTTACAGTATTTCTCCTAATATTCTTTACAGTTATGTTTTCCAATACTTTTTCTTTAAACTAGTTTCGAAGATAAGCACGTATTATATGTAACTTCAATACATCCTGATAGTACAAAGTAATTATCCAGTCAATTCTTTCTAAACTTATCACTATTTACTACAACTTTTTTTAATTAAAATTATTTACAATAACTTCTCCATGATCTGCCGCTTCAGGCACAACAAAATCAATAACGCGCCGTGTCATTTTTTTCATAACTACTACAGAAATCATTATATATATATATATATATATATATATATATATATATATATATATATATATATATATATATATATATATATATATATATATATATATATATATATATATATATATATATATATATATATATATATATATATATATATATATATATATATATATATATATATATATATATATAATTTCACCTCTGGTTGGCAAAGGCCACAGATCTACTAAAATTCCACCAGAGTTAGGGGGAAAGACGGGAACCTGGTCAAATTAAAGGCCGACGTGACCTCATACACGACGTTTGAAGGTGTGTA
>SEYY01018435.1:60000-62500 GCA_009176605.1 Armadillidium nasatum | reverse complement strand
TTCTTCCAAGGAAAAAGAAACACTAGAAAAATAAATACCAAAAATATCAAGGACAGAAGAAGGTTTGAATTTTGAATTCTCAAAAACGATGTTTTAGCAGTGAGATAGAAGCACTGAAAAGAATCATCTTTACCATTTCTCAACCATAAAGATTAGAAATAAATTGTCCAAAGGTCACCTACCTAGCGTGAGTTATTTGCCGGAAAGAGTTTCAAAAGGAAAGAATGATGAAGGGTAAACTTGTTGCCATTAAAGTGGATAAAGATTAAGTGATAAAGTGAGAAGGTCCTCAATGAAAAATAAAGAAAGAATTGAAGATAGGACAGAACCCTGTGAAACAAAGATATTAATATATTTAAATGGTGAACTGTGGTCGTCTACAACACTTGCTGTAGACCAACCGGAAAGTAAGTCAGAAAGAAAATTACAGAGAAAAGGAGAAATACCAAAAGAAGAAAGTTTAGATGTTAAAGCTTTGTGCCAAATTCTATTGAAAACTTTCAACATCAAAAACATCAGTAGTATACTACGCACTTTCGGCAGATACTACTAACATCACACAAATGCCGAAGAGCAGAGGACCTAGAGTTAAAGAGGAAGAAAGCTCGCCAGTAGAGAGTTCACACTGGAAATCATACTGAGAGATAAGAGATTTGAGATAAGACTTAAAGACTGAAGATGTTTCCTAATTTTCGTGTTAAAGATAATTAAAAGAACTTTGGAAAGAACTCTAATTTATATAAAATACATTAATAAAATTGCTGAAACGACTCTCCTTTTCTGGCCCAAGGTGAATGAGAGCACGCTTCCAGCAGGGAGGAAAAATTGAAATTGAAATGCAGAGACGAAACAGATATTGTTTACTTAGGTTGTGATACTGTCAGGACCATTCGAGCAACTTCCTGATACCATTTTTGGGGGGTTCACGGGGCCCCCGCGGGTACCCTTCCCCAGACTTGAGGCCAATTTCAATGGGTTGAACCCGCCAAAATGGTATCAGGAAAGAGCGTGTTGAGCGGAGTATTTGCATTGCAAATCAAAATCCCGGTTGGTTAGGTTGCCAGATTTTTCGAATCTGGCACCCGTCAATGTCGCGGGGTATACTACTCATTCGGTTTTTTAGTGTTAAGCCCAGAGAGAGCAAAAATCACATTTGTAGAAGAAATTACAGTATCACACTATAAAAACATATTCAAACGGTAGAGTAATAAAAATATTCCAAAGAATTTTTCGATTATTTTCTTTTTAGAGAAATAAATTTGCGAAATTACTTCCTTATAAGTAATATGTCTATGCTGCAATGAAATTTCGTTTTGACATTAATGACATTTCCTGTGACATTCGTTGTGACATTTTTTCAATATGATCAACGGTATAAATAAACTGATGAGAGGTGGGGAAAGAGGAGTAGTTCCGAAATCGTCTACAGGAGAATTAGAGACTAAAATTTAAGCGTAGGATTTATCCTTAACAAAAGGTAAGACAACAGGGGCGGTGTTTGAATATACAATACGAGTGAAAGGAAAAGAGGAATAGTTGGATTTGACACTTTCTGTTTATTACTAGAAAGAACATAAGAAAGAGCCAGGAAGGTTACTGCATTTTCAATCGAAGAAAGAGCTTTTAAGACTACACAGAATCGATTTAGTAAAATTTTGGGATGAGATAAAAGGAGAATGAAATTCTAGAGTTGGTAGACTACGATAAATCCTGAAAACAATATCCCTGATCCTGCAGCATGAGTAGCACGAGAACAAGAAGAGAAAAATCAAGGTTTATGAGTTTAGTTGAAAAGAAAGAAAATAAAATTTACTTTTTTCACTGCAAGGACGAACACCGTGGCTGTGCATTCCGTGTACTCGAGAGACTCCTCCAATAAACATTAATTACAAATGAAACAAAATAACCACTAAGGCAAATCCCACCAGTTTACTATTCTTATTAAATCACCCTGCATATATATATATATATATATATATATATATATATATATATATATATATATATATATATATATATATATATATATATATATATATATATATATATATATATATATATATATATATATATATATATATATATATATATATATAATTATTACACTTTCTACCTTTTCTACTTTCGTGGGGTGGTGTCGGCCATGATTCCTTCACACACGTACATACACACCTCACCTTTCACCCTCCCCTTCACCACCAACTTCCATCTCCCTCTGTCCTCCGCAACTGTCTTGCCCTCTTCCAAACTCAAATCCCCTCCCCCCCAAAAAATATTTCCCTCACTCCAGCCATCCCTCACTCTACTTCCCTCAACCTCGGATTTAAGCATTCTGCACACCATCCTGTCTTTATTCATTCTGCATACATGCCCAAACCACCTTAGTACACCCTCCTCTGCTCTATCAACCATTCCCCTCCTCCATCCACATATCTCCCTTATTCTATCGTTTCTGATCCTATCTACCCTTCTCAAACCACATTTGGCTCTCAGTTCCTTC
>SEYY01018435.1:52500-55000 GCA_009176605.1 Armadillidium nasatum | reverse complement strand
TCTTTTATTATCATTTCATCATTATTTCTATTTTAATTGCTTTTTTATTTATTTATCATTATTTCTATTTTAACTTTAACTTTTAATTTATTATATTTTACTATTTCATCATTATTTCTATTTTAATTACTTTTATTTTATTTCGTAATTTTATTTTATTATCATTTCATCATTATTTCTATTTCATAATTCCATTTTTATTATTTCATCATTATTTCTATTTTAACTACTTTTATTTTATTATATTTTACAAATTCATCATTATTTCTATTTTAATTACTTTTATTTTATTTCTTAATATTATTTCATCATTATTTCATCAGTATTTCTATTTTAATTCCTTTTTTATTATTTCATCATCATTTCTATTTTAACTACTTTTATTTTATTTTATTTTACTATTTTATAATTATTTCTATTTTAATTATTTTTATTTTATTTTTTAATTTTATTTTATTATCATTTCATCATTATTTCTATTTTAATTCTTTTTTCTCATCATTATTTCCTTTTTTATTACTTTTATTTTATTTTTTATTTTACTTTTTCATCATTATGTTTTTTAATTATTTTTATTTTATTCTATTTTTATTTTATTCTATTTTATTCTTTTATTATTTCATTATTATTTCTATTTTAATTAGCTTTATTTTATTTCTTCATTTTATTATCCTATCATTATCTTCTTTTCAGTTTTAATTGAAGCTGAAAATTCTTCTTCAATTTCTTATAATGCGCCTACCGTGGTACAAACGATAGAATGATTGACTTACATGCTTAATGGCGCCGGTTCGATCCCACTTGGGGATCCTAGGTATATACTACCTAGAAAAGTTTTTCTCTCCTAGAATAGGGCAATGAACCGTGAGATGTGAACTTTTAATATAAAAAAAAAATATTGCAATATGAAAGTTATAGTCATATAGTCACTGCTGACGTAGTGACGAAACAGTAAAGCGTTTGACACACAAGTTTGAAGATTGTTGGTTCGATCCCTTGGAGTGGAAATTAGGAAGAAGGTTCCCTTCCTCGAATAGGATAATAATTGAAATAATGATAACAATAATAAAATAATAATAATACTAATGATAAAAGTAATAGCAATAGTTAAAATAATAATAATAATAATAATAATAATAATAATAATAATAATAATAATAATAATAATAATAATAATAATAATAATAATAATAATAATAATAATAATAAAAATAATAATAATAATAATAATAATAATAATAATAATAATAATAATAATAATAATAATAATAATAATAATAATAATAATAATAAAAATAATAAATAATAATAATAATAATAATATAATAATAATAATAATAATAATAATAATTATAATAACTAATAATAATAATAATGATGATAACAATAATAAGATTAAAAGTAATATTATAATAAAAATAATAATTATTATTATTATAATTATAAAAATAAAAGTAATAATTATAATAACAACAACAATAATAATAATAATCTTTATCTTTATTCATTTTTTCAGTTATAAATTTACATATACAAATATCGTGTACTTTACATGTTTTGATACTAAACTGAAATGGGCTTCTGGGGAGACGAAATCGTCCTTTGAGCCCAAAATAAATTAATAAAATAAAATAAAAATAATAATAATAATAATAATAATAATAATAATAATAATAATAATAATAATAATAATAATAATAATAATAATAATAATAATAATAATAATAATAATAATAATAACGAACCTTTCCTCCTTCTTCGTTGCAGTCGTGTGAATGGTGTTCATTTCATCACTGCATCTTGCACGAGGCATTTTGGCTTCTCAGATTTTTTTATCTTCAACAATTTTTGATTCTGTTTTCCTGATTTGTAGTTCTTTGTTTCAATTTAAATCTTCTGAACAATGGGAATTAATCTGAAAATCAGATAAATAAATCTGTAATTTATTAATTTTATTATTATTATTATTATTATTATTATTATTATTATTATTATTTATTATTATTATTATTATTATTATTATTTTTAATGATTTTGTTTTCTTAACTTGAATTTTTTTATTTCAAAATAAACTTATTGAAGAACGGGCAATTAATCTGAAAATCAGATAAATAAATCTGTAATTTATTAATTTGTTGTTATTATTATCATTTTTTTAATGAATTTGTTTTCTTAACTAGAATTTTTTTATGTTTCAAAATAAACCTGTTGAAGAAAATCTGAAAAGAATCTGAAAATCAGATAAATAAATCTGTAATTTATTAATTTGTTATTATTATTATTATTATTTTTTATGATTTTGTTTACTTAACTTGAATTTTTTTATTTCAAAATAAACTTATTGAAGAACGGGCAATTAATCTGAAAATCAGATAAATAAATCTGTAATTTATTAATTTGTTATTATTATTATTATTATTATTATTATTATTATTATTATTTTTTTTATTTTTTTTTTTAATGATTTTGTTTTCTTAACTTGAATTTTTTTTGTTTCAAA
>SEYY01018435.1:45000-47500 GCA_009176605.1 Armadillidium nasatum | reverse complement strand
ATCAATAAAACTCAAAAGTTAGATATTTACCAGAAAATAAAAAGCATTAAAATATATATATATATATTGACATTTTAAAAGTTAAAGGCTATATTTAAATTAGTGGGTATTTAAAAATAAAAGGGTTCTTTCATACTGAATAATTGACATTCAAATACCAAGGCAATAAATTTTTCAACTCCTTATACTACAAAGTAGAACCTTTAAAGTATGTCAAAATTTATAATTCAATTTTAAATCCAATAGAATGCCTAACATGTCTACCCTATATAAAATAATTAAATATTAAACTAGACAAATTTTTATAATAAGGCAAACTGTCTAAAAGTCAGGACAGTCAAGTTCTGAAAATGTAAATTCCTTATATCTAAAAAGCAATCTGCCGTCTACCATGGTTCAAACAGAAGAGTGATTGCTTCACTTGTTTGAGGGCGCCGGTTCGATCCCACTTGGGGATCCTAGGTATATACTACCTAGAAAAGTTCCTCTCCTCGAATCGGGCAATTCCCGTGAGATGTGAACTTTTGAAGAAAAAAAAAAAAATGTAACAGAAAGGCTTTAAATAGTTAATACATTACGTTCTGGAATTTTGAACATCAACGCGTGGGGTGAGAGATATAAAATTTATAGGCACTCTTTACATTTTTAATCTTGTCGTTTAAGCGTGTTAATTAAGAGCCAATTCCCTACCATGTTAAAACGTAGTTAATTAACAGCAAATTTTGGTGTTGCCATCCTAAAGGTCATCTACCTTTAGGGTAGATACGTTAGATAGGGTTAGATACGTTTATCTACTAATAAGGAAATGAAAGGATTTTCTAATAAATATAATTATATATATATATATATATATATATATATATATATATATATATATATATATATATATATATATATATATATATATATATATATATATATATATATATATATATGTATATATATATAATAATAATAATAATAATAATAAAAATAATAATAATAATAATAACAATAACAAGCTCATGTGCGTATCCCAAAGGGATAAATGACAGTTGCTGACATGATGCTGACAGTTAAATTTTATTATAAAATTTTATTATAAAAATAATAAAATTATTATTAAAATATTTTGTGAAGCAACACATATTTATTTAAATAAAATTAATAAAATTATTATTTTTAATATAATTTTTATTATTATTATTTATTATTTTATTATTATTATTATTATTTATTTAAAGAAATTTAATAAAATTATTTGGTGAAGCAACATATCTATTTGGTGAAGCAACTTAATAGTGTACCGCGCAAAATGCCCTTAGGTCAAAAATGAACGGAATGATAATAATAAGATATAGATAATCATTATCCGTCTTCTTTGAGTAAAACTTTCCGTTTATCTTAAGCTCCCGCTTAAACTAAGCGGAAAAACACCGTTCTTTGTGGCAATTTGGCTGGATAAAGTAATAATAATAATCTTAAGATGAAGATGAAATCTTAAGAGTGGTGTAGACATTGCTAAGAAACATCTTAGCACATCACGTGACTTTTGTAAACAAATTCTTCTACTCTATTTTTACTTTTCATTAATGATCTCAGCTGTTCATCCTATTCATTCATATGCCGATGACTCAACCCTCCATTCTTCTACTCATTTCAAATCTGCTCCTTCCTTTGCATCTAGAGTTGCCTCTCGTCTTCATCTTTCCGACAGTTATATAACAGAGGTTTAAAGTCTGCTCAAACCCTCGCAGACTATTTCATTAAAGAAATTTACGTGTCCGCTATTGGACTCGAACCAGCGACCTTTAAGATGGTAGTCTTTTGCGTTATCCATTAGGCCACGGCGATACAAAAGGAAATCGCTCCGCTGTTATATAACTGTCTGCGATAATGGATTCAACCTTTGACCTCGTTACCCTTGGCCCGAGTTGCGATCGGGGAGATTCCTTTGGGACTTGACGTTGCAATTGAATGTTGTGAGCAAGTTCCGGAGCGATTTCCTTTTGTATCGCCGTGGCCTAATGGATAACGCAAAAGACTACCATCTTAAAGGTCGCTGGTTCGAGTCCAATAGCGGACACGAAATTTTTTATATATATATATATATATATATATATATATATATATATATATATATATATATATATATATATATATATATATATATATATATATATATATATATATATATATATATATATATATATATATATATATATATATATATATATATATATATATATATATATATATATATATATATATATATATATATATATATATATATATATATATATATATATATATATATATATATATATCATTAATTTAAAATTTTCTTGCTTAGTTTGTCTGTTGGAATATCTTTAAGCATGCAAGCGAAAAAAAAAAATGTCGAAGGATTTTCTATTACTACCTTTAAAAAAAAAAAAAAAAAATTTTCAATTGGCGTACATATTTTTTTGCCTCTGCGCGTACACGATTGTGTACGCTTCCTTGTGTCGTCATGGTATGT
>SEYY01018435.1:20000-27500 GCA_009176605.1 Armadillidium nasatum | reverse complement strand
TATATATATAATATATATATATATATATAACTATAAACGTGTGAGGGGTTGTGACGTCATACAATAGTAATAAAAAGGGGTTATTAACATTAGAGGCTTAACAAATCATGATTAAGATGATAACATTGTAATACGGATTTTTTTTTTAATGTAAATGAAATATGACTAAAAAAAAATTCTCTACTTATAACTGAAGACGCGCTTAATACGTTTTAGTACTGTAATGATTTTAATTGAAGGTTTGTTTTGCATATTGTATTATGTTTATCTAGCAGGTAAAAAATGAAAGTGTTAATTTGTGGTGAATATGTACAACATATTTCTTTCGCACTACATACCATGAAATACATTTTGCTAATTTTACAAGCTTGATAATAAAATATATAATTATATATATATATATATATATATATATATATATATATATATATATATATATATATATATATATATATATATATATATATATATATATATATATATATTATTCCGATTATTTGAATTTTAAAATTATTCCTTACGTTTGCAAGTTTAACGACAGTTTATTTGTGTGATCCATGCCTTGATATTTGACAAAGTGCTTTCAGCTTTTTGGAACAAAATTTTGAAGTGTTTCTCTCCTTCTTTCTCTGATGGAGATGGAGATTTAAAAAGCTGGTGTAGTTGATTAGGTCATTTGTATTTATCTAAAAAATATGGTACTAGTGTGAATCCCTGTGAGACAGAAGTTTCTTGTTGTTGTGCATGAGAAAGTATATCATCCAGCTTTATTTACTGATTTCTGTCTTTTAAGATGATAACAAATAGTTAGAGAGCTTTCTGATATCTTCCAAATTAAAGAAGTCTTCAAAGAGTATATCTAATTAGAGAAAGTTTACATTGAGGATTCAAAGCAGAACTGAAGAGAGTCTACATTACCGAACCAGTGGTTTGAATCCATAAAAATCATGAATGAAAATAAATAATCAATATTTTGTTAAATTTAACAGAAATATTAACTAACCAAAAAATAAGATAAGTTGATATTAATACAAGTACAACCTTTATGAATAAGAGGCTTAATGAATTTATAAATTATAAAGTAATCTGCAAGTGCATATTGTATAAAAGAATATATTCATTTAATTAAAAAAATAATAAGCTTCATTAAAAAAATATATATATATATCTTCATATTTTTGTAAATGAATGAAGATTTTCACACAAAAGGTTAAACACACAGATTTATCTTAAAAAAATGGTACTAGTGTGAATCCCTGTGAGACATCAGTTTCTTGTTGTTGTTTCTTGTCTGTTTTTAATTTTTAAGAATATTTTTTTCAACAATAAATTCATGAATATCTTTTCCTCTCCTGTGAGTGATAAAGGCTTTAAAAAAAATCTTTATTCCTTGCCAATATTCCAGTAAGAACTTCATGTAATTTGGAAATAATAACAAACAATAATAGTAATAATAATGATATAATGATAACAATAATAATGATAAAAATAATAATTATAATAAAAATGATAGTAATAATAATGATGATAATATAACAATAATAATAATAATAATAGCAATAATGATTAAATAACAATGTTAGTAAATTAAACAATAATAATAATAATATAATAATATAATAATAATAATAATAATAATAATAAATAATAATAATAAAAATATATTCCTCGTAAGAGTGTCGTGCAATTTGAAAATAATAAATAATAATAATGAGTGATAATAATAATAATAATAATAATAATAATAATAATAATAATAATAATAATAATAATAATAATAATAATAATAATAATAATAATAATAATAATAATAATAATAATAATAATAATAATAATAAAATAATAATAAATAATAAAAAAAAAAAAAAAAAAATAATAAAAAAAAAAAAAAAAATAAAAAAAAAAATAAAAAATAATAAATAATAATAATAATAATATAAATAATATTAATTTCTTTTTTTTCTTCTTATACATCACACCGTATCCCGCATAATGCAGGGTGGCGTCAACTGCAGGAAAATTCCTGCAGTCGTACATGGGAAAACAAAAAAAAAAAAAAAAAAAACTGGTTAAAAGGAATCCCAGACCCTAGAACCATGCGAAGAACTATTCTTCATGATCCAGCCTTGTCGCCCAATCCAATCTCGTGTTTTAAATTTTAAATTCGTAATGCTAATGTTGAAATTTTCACTTAGGCCGAAAGTATGTTATTTGAAAGTTTTGTTGCTCCTCCACAAAATTTTGATAATAAGTTAATTGCGATTTATTAAATTTTGTTTTATGAAAATATTTTAAAAAATTATTTTAAAATAAATCTGTTATCATTTTTAAGTTCGAAAAATAATTTTCTTTTCAGTATAATTCTACAGAGTACTTTAAATAATATTAATAATAATAACTAATATTTTATATGATGGCTTCCTGATTTGTTTTGTTTGATTGTTTCATTCCTTCAATTATGCAATTGTGAAAATTGTTTTTATACTCATTTTAAAGTAATGTTCAGTTAATGTAAAAACTGTTTGAAGGGATTCAAACAATATCCTTTTATTATTCACGTACTTCTTTTTCATTTAAAAATTATTTAGTAATCGTATGCTACTATTTTTAGAACTATTGTGAATGATTTGATTTCGAATATCTCTAACACGATCTCTTTTTAGACGTATTGTGAATGATTCGATTTCGAATATCTCTAACACAATCTCTTTTTAGACGTATTGTGAATGATTTGATTTCGAATATCTCTAACACAATTTCTTTTTAGACGTATTGTGAATGATTTGATTTCGAATATCTCTAACACAATCTCTTTTTAAATGTATTGTGAATGATTCGATTTCGAAATATCTCTAACACGATCTCTTTTTAGACGTATTGTGAATGATTCGATTTCGAATATCTCTAACACGATCTCTTTTTAAATATATTGTGAATGATTCGATTTCGAAATATCTCTAGCACGATCTCTTTTTAGACGTATTGTGAATGATTCGATTTCGAATATCTCTAACACAATCATAATTGTTTTCGAAGTTACAGGGTACATGATGTCGAAATGTACCGAGAAATACATAAAAATAAGACATTTGTCATTCTTCAATGGTTTCTACTTTTTCTTTTTAAAAATTATTCATTTATATTTGAGGCTTTTATATTACTCTGAAATCTATGCATTTATCAGATTAATAATATGGATATAAAATATTCTATATATATTTACTTCAATATTGTCTAAATCTACTAGGCTGTTTATTAATTTTTAAACTCTATTTAGTCGTATTCTCTATTTTAAATCTTAATGTTTTATTTTGGTTATTTGAAACTTTTTAGCTATTCTTAGTTAAAGTTAAAATTCAAAAAAAGTACAAACTGTTTAATTATATATTTATTATAAAAATAAAAAAAAAAATAATTATAAAAAATATTTTTTTTTTTTTTTTTTTTTTTTTTATTTTTTTATATATATTATATATATATATATATATATATATATATATATATATATATATATATAATATATATATATATATATATATATTATATATATATATATATATATATTATATATATATATATATATATATATATATATATATATATATATATATATATTATATATATATATATATATATATATATATATATATATATATATATATATATATATATATATATATATATATATATATATATATATATATATATATATATATATATATATATAATATATATATATATATATATATATATATATATTATATATATATATATATATATATATATATATATATATATATATATATATATATATATATATATATATATATATATATATATATATATATATATATATATTATATATATTATATATATATATATATATATATATATATATATATATATATATATATATATATATATATATATATATATATATATTATATATATATATATATATATATATATATATATATATATATATATATATATATAAATTTAATTTGGAAATATATATTTCTTTGAAGTATTAACAATATATTTCGCAAAATTATATTTTGAAATAAAATTATTTTCCTTTTTACAATATTTGGATATATATATATATATATATATATATATATATATATATATATATATATATATATATATATATATATATATATATATATATATATATATATATATATATATATATATATATATATATATAATATATATATATATATATATATATATATATATATATATATATATATATATATATATATATATATATATATATATATATATATATATATATATATTTAAATGTATTTATATATTTAATATAATATATATATATATATATATATATATATATATATATATATATATATATATATATATATATATATATATATATATATATATATATATATATATATATATATATATATATATATATATATATAAGTAGTAAGGATAGCACTTTTGTAGGGTGTCAGATTTTTTTCGAAGTAACTAAATCTGGCAACCTAAGCTTACTGCCGGGATTTTGATTTGCAATGCAAATCACTCCACACAAATTGACCTCACGCTCTTTCCTGACACTATTTTGAGGGGTTCAACCCCTTGAAATTGGTTACAAGTTGAGGAAAGGGGCCCTAGGGGGGACCCGTAAATTCCCAAGAAATGGTTTCAGGAAGTTACCTAAGTCTGAAATATCACTGCTTTCACCTCACTCTCTTTCCTGACCATTTTTATGCTGTTCAATTCGGCTGAAATTGGTTCGAATCTGGTGGTTCGGGGGTCAGCATGGGTTCGTGAACTGACGAAGAAAAGTCAGGGAGGGCTTTGAGAATGCACGCTAACGCAGAAAATACCGTTAGGCTTAGGTTGCCAGATTTAGCAACTTCTAAAAAAAATCAGACATCCTCCAAAAGTGCTATTCTTACTACTTATATATATATATATATATATATATATATATATATATATATATATATATATATATATATATATATATATATATATATATATATATATATATATATATATATATATATATATATATATATTTATATTTCATAAAAAAACATTAAAACTCATTTGGCCAAACAATATCAATAACTAAGTGTTTAAATTCTTTCAAAGTTTGAGAATAAATATAAATATGAAATATATTTTGGCTTATTTTACATAAATATAATATGAACTTTCTGTTTAAAATTCTATATGTATATATCTTATAGTATTATATATATATATATATATATATATATGTATATATATATATATATATATATATATATATATATATATATATATATATATATATATATATATATATATATATATATATATATATATATATATATATATATATATATATATATATATATATATATATATATATATATATATATATATATATATATATATATATATATATATATATATATATATATATATATATATATATATATATATATATATATATATATATATATATATATATATATATATATATATATATATATATATATATATATATATATATATATATATATATATATATATATATATATATATATATATATATATATATATATATATATATATATATATATATATATATATAT
Source organism: Armadillidium nasatum (assembly GCA_009176605.1). NCBI lineage: Eukaryota > Metazoa > Arthropoda > Malacostraca > Isopoda > Armadillidiidae > Armadillidium > Armadillidium nasatum. The sequence goes on along the minus strand of SEYY01018435.1, from coordinate 21,876 downwards.
ATATATATATATATATATATATATATATATATATATATATATATATATATATATATATATATATATATATATATATATATATATATATATATATATATATATATATATATATATATATAATTTCTATTAAATTATGTTACTGTTTCCTTATCTTTCTTTGCAGTACAAAATAATAATAATAATAATAATAATAATAATAATAATAATAATAATAATAATAATAATAATAATAATAATAATAATAATAATAATAATAATAATAATAATAATAATAATAATAATAATAATATTTCAATATTGTGTTTCTGGTTTTGTAACAGTTGTATATGTAAATAAATTTCTAGTACTAAATTTACAATAATTATTTTACCATTATCAATGATTAAATTAATATATAATAAAAAGATTATTTTATTTTATATTTAAAAAAATAAATAAAAAATAAATAAATTAATAAATAATAATAAAGAAACTTACAATTAATGTAACTCATTATTAATTTCCAGATATATAAATAAATAAAAAATAAATAAAAATATAACACGATAAATCTCTAAAATAAAAAAATACAAAAATAAATAGATAAATAAATAAATTATATTAATTTTCAATTAATTAAATTATTTTTATTAAATATCCTTCAATTTTAAGTAAGTAAAAATATATTTAAATAAATATTTAATAAATAGGAATATTTTATTTCTAAATTAATCAATAAGTGAAATATATAAATTAATAAATATAAGTAATTAAATTTAAATATATAAATTATTAAATAATATTTTTAAGTTTACTAAATAATAAAACTATTTTTTTTGAACTAACATCATTATAACGTAAATAAATATTGTGGAAATTAAATTATTTTTTTAAAATATTAATTAATTAATAATAATTTTTAATAAAACCATTTTTTGAAACAAAATAAAAATAAAAAATATTTGAAAAACTTAACATGAACTCTTTATTTTACTTTTAGTTAAAAACATATGAATCTCTGCATTTAAAATAATAATAATAATGATATTGATAATAATAATAATAATAATAATAATAATAATAATAATAATAATAATAATAATAATAATAATAATAATAATAATAATAATAATTCAATATTAGCAAAAATTAAAATAAAAAAACATGAAAATATTCTCACAAATTAAAAAATTTAAAAAAAAATTAAATTAAAAAAAAAAAATTTAAAAAAAAATAAAAATAAAAATAAATAAAAAAAAAATTAAAAAATAAAAAAATTTAAAAATAAATAAAAAAAAAATTAAATTTAAATAAAAAAATTAAAAAAATAAAAAATTTAATATTTTTAAAAATAATAAATTAAAAAATTATTTATATTATATACAAATATTAAATATTATATATATTATATATATATATTATATATATATATTATATATATATATATATATATATATAATATATATAATATATATAAATATATATATATATATTTGTATTAAAATAAAATATTATTATAATAAATAATATTTAAATATATTAAATAAAATTAAAATATAAAATATATATATATATAATATATATATATATATATATATATATATATATATAATATATATAAAATATATATATATATATATATATATATATATATATATATATATATATATATATATATATATATATATATATATATATATATATATATATATATATATATATATATATATATATATATATATATATATATATATATATATATATATATATATATATATATATATATATATATATATATATATATATATATATATATATATATATATATATATAGATATAATAGAGGAAGACAAAAGTTAACTAGGAATAATATATCCAAAGTGTTCTAATATTAATT